>VZTZ01051319.1:1043056-1056349 GCA_013400955.1 Drymodes brunneopygia | reverse complement strand
GGGGGGGGCGAATCCACTTTACTCTCCAGGTGGTGAGGGTGCTTAAAGATGGTGTATGTGGGCATGAAATTCAAGACCATGGCTCGTGCTTTGCCCACACAGGACTGAAGCAAGCTTGCATAAACCTCCTTTCATTGTTACGTTTTTGATTTTAAACTTTTCAGCCGTTTTCAGTCAATGTGATGCTTTTTAATGTATTAAATGTACTGAGGCAGTGTGACAACTCAAAGAGAGAATTTATTTTTGTTGGGTACAAGAAGCAAATTTAAAGAAGAAGAAATCAATCCTTTTATATAAATAACTGTAATAAATGCTGGAAATCACATAGCTGGTAGTGGCATGCTGGTGGGGCCTTGTCATGAGCACTGTGGAGGTCACAGTCCCCTTTGAACAGTACCAATACAATGTCCTTTCCTGGGTCTTATTGTGAAGTATCCCTGTCCAGAATTCTGCCTCCAGCCTTGGATATCCATGTATCTTGGCACACTTTATTCCTGGGCAAGGAACCACCACTCAGCCACCTGCTGACTTTTTGAGGAAGGACTGAAGGAAAGAGAACAGAGAGGGAATCTTGTAAATGCATACAAATAATTTAAGGATGGGTGTCAAGAGGATGGGACCAGTAGAATTCTGTGGCAGGTCAAGAAGCAATAGGCCAAACTGAATCCCAGCAATTTCATCTGAATTATTTAATCTGAATATTAGGAAAGACTTTTTTTACTTTGAGGATGTTAGGGCACTGGCACAGGCTGCCCAGAAAGGTTGTGGATCCTCCTTCTCTGGGGATATTCAAAACCTGCGTGGATGTGATCCTGGCCAGTCTGCTCTATGTGAACCTGCTTTAGCAGTAGGGTTGAACTAGATGATCTCCAGGTATCTTCCCATTCCAACCATTCAGTGATTCTATGGTTGTGTGGTTGACAATCCATATTTCCCCTCCATCTCTCTGCTTCAGAGTTTGAGGGTCAAAACTGTGCCCAGGCTTTTTCCCCCACTGTAAAGTGTTTGGCTGTAATTTAGTGTGAGCATGGGTTGTGGTTGCCAGCAGCAGTAAAACACTGGCCCATGCATTCTGGCCCAGCTTGAGTGTCTCAGGAAGCCTACAGTGAGGGCTTCCTGGGCACAAATAGCACAGCTACCCTGGAGCTGGCACCAGCTCTGCATCCCTGCAGTTTCATCAGTGCAGGGGGACAGCAGATGGGGACTGCTGCACCTGGGGACAAAGCAACTGAATTGGTGCTGCTGGCAGAAAGTTCCAGGGAAGGAACTCAGAATAACTCAGACTTCTCTGCAGCGTGACCTGGGCTAGTGATGAATCAGCACACAGGAGTCAGTGAACTTCTAGCCCTGACGTTCAGTATACATCCCCAAGGCTAAATTAGGAGACTATGTCACAATCCAGCTAAAGTTTAGGTGTCTTCCGTTGCTTGGGTGCACGAAAAATATGGGGTCAGATCATCCCGTGGTGTTTTAAGCCACAGGGAGCCCTCACAGGATAGCAAACAGAGCATCTCACTTGACAGGGACTTCGGGCATTTTTTCTGCATGAATGCTTCTGCTATAGCTCCTCCTGGGAGACCAGATCCAGAGCCAGCAGGGGTGGATTTCTGACTCTCATCCTTTTTCCTGCCACGTGCACCATGTTTCTGTGCAAGATCTGAGCACTCCTTTGCATAACTAGTACCTTGTTGTGGAGGGAATCCAACCCATACTAAATTACAGGTTGGCCAATCGGAGCTTGCCAGTTCAGTTGAAAAACCAACAATCTCATCTAATTTCCTGCATGTATGTTTTTCCTGCATATTCTTTAGCTTTGCCTTGGCATTTCAGTAGCAGCAGGAGACTATTAGCTTGTCAACAATGGTCTATTGCATTGAAATTATCTCTTAATTACACAATCACTTTGTTATGTGCTGTAGTATGAGCAATAAAACATTTGAAGCACTTCAAGCAAATACAGTTTTAAAGGTTTAAAAGAAAAAAGACACAACCCAACTCTGAGTCAAACTACCTGCTAAGTGCAAGTGCTTTTTTTCCCCTCTCTTATAGATTAAGGAATTAATTGTACAATTAGTGCAAGGAAAGGTGTAGGTGAAATGATTGGTAAAATGGTGTTCTTTATCTTTTTACACTGATAGACACATCAAGAGAATGGGGCTGCTTTACTCACATCACTCCTTGTCCTATCACCAGAGGACCCCTCAGGCATTAACTGGATCCAGCACAGCACACACCATGTGGCTGGAGGCATCCTGACAATGACCTGCATCTGCTGGCTATGCCATCAGGGAAGTGCTGGCCTGACCACACTCCTGGGCACTGTGGGGACACCTCCTAGCACCAGCTCCAAATCTGCAGTAACACCACTGGATTTTCACTGCAGAAAAGCTAACCTGGGATCCTGTACTGGCACTGCTGCTGCCTGAAGGAGTGCTGGAAACCCACTCCCATCCCTCCTAGAGCATTGCTTACTGGCTGCTGTGTTATCATGCCCCAGACTTGCTCCCAAAGGAGTCAAGGGTACTTAGTCATTGCCCTTGAATGACAGTAAACTCAGGATTTTGTAGCCTAGATAAAGCTGGTGCACTTGGCAAAGGTTTTATTTTAGAAGCAAATCTCCTTATCCCCTTAAAAGCCCAACATTGCTGACTTCTAGACTTATATTTTTTCCTACAACTCTTGCTTTGCCTTCTGACAAAATCAATATCCTAAAAATAAATAAATAAGCATACAGTGCAAGCATCTAAATTGAAAAGCAGCAGTTGGCAGAGCCATGCATCTTTAATCTAGATTTAGTCACCCAGATAGAGTGAAGCTTTGCAGGACCCCTCAGGCAAAGCATTTGACAAATTTTCTGTACTGCACTTCAGAAGGCCATGAGTCCTTTCCCCATTACAGGTATAAAAGAACAAGAACATGGGAATTCTCCCAGTCACTTCTCCCACAGCTCCCCTCAGCCTCTCTCCTGGGATAGACAAGGAACATGATGATGATTTTGGCTAAGGATTTGTGTGTCAACACAAAGGAGGAGGAAAGCCCCAAGGGTTAGTGGGAAGGAATTGGGGTAAGTTGAGGTAAGCTGGGGTAAGTTGTAGGTGCAGGCTACAGATCCAAACACCTGGAACAGTTTCACTGAGATCCTTGCATTTTGTCAGCCCCTCTCTGAGAGGAAAACCCATTTACAAAGAAAAGCCTTGTTTCTCTGGAGGGTGCTTTGTCTTTTTGATTTTGGCAGAACCCTACAGAGAGGATTCAGGTTTCTTTTCTGCTAATGTTGCCAGTCAAGAACTGCACAAATGGGCAGGCAAAGAAAGGCATCATAATGTTGCATTACTAGGAGAATAATGAGAGAGGAGAAAATGCAGGTCTGTTATACATCACTCAGGGAATGAAAATCAGCAGCTCTGAAGAACAATCTCAATGCGGATATTACAGTGATGGCTAATGAATAAGGCAGTTAACAGAGCATGCAGGTTTTTACACCAGTCTGTTTGCTTCCTTGGGCTTCTCATTGGGTTTGCAGCACACGGTTTAGCTAAAATCCAATGGCTGTTCTGCACTGAAATATTTTTCGGAGCTAGAGATAAGTTTAAGCTGCGGTGAGGTATCAATGGAGATCTCAGCTCCCCGTGACATATTGGAGATGGGTTTCAGCCCATTCAGGCTTTGCAAAAGTGTGAATAATTCTAGGAAGGATTTTGAAGGCAGAAAATATTAGCATTTTTGGGAGAAGGAATCCTGTGCACAGAAGTTGCAGGGAAGGGGGGACAAAACCAAGAGTGGAATGTTTTTCCTTGCACAGAAATAAATGTTTCCTAGTAGCCCCTGGGTAATGAGTCAGGAAGTAGATAGAGATTTATTTGTCTTTTTAACATATTCATGTCTCTGTGGCTGTGTGTTGCATGCACTGACTGCTCTGGCAACCCTGATCTCAGACTCACAAGATGTTTTCAAAACAGGATTTCTGTGTTTGCTGCCTTTGGCCTGATGAAGCTATAATGGCAGAGAAGTTCAAAGGCAGCAGATGCTGAACCCTGGCTCTTTGTTTTTTTTTTCCACCACATAGATGCAAATATCAGCTGTCAGCTAGAGATTATGCAAAATAATTCATTTTGAATAATAGGAATAAACACTTTTGAAACATCTGCATGAAGAAGAAAAACAGAAGATGATAACAATCTGAAAGACAGGGGGGCAAGGACAGCATAAACAAATAGCATGTATGGGTAGACCTGAGAAGAAAAGGGCATGCTTTGTGGTACTTGTTGCCACAAGTGGTGTACACTATAGAATTATGTGTTTGTTTTTTCCTTCTTTTTGGCACTGCTTCTCAGATAGGTCCTGCCCTCCTGTCCCACCTCTGCAACTCAGTGGAAAGTGATTTGTAATTGTCTTTTGAGACATCTCATTTTTCAACCCTCGGATTCAATTTAGTTTCCAAATGTTTGTCATAAAAATTGATATTTCACTGTTAAAAATATTTATTCAACTGTAAAGACAAATGTTTTATTTTTTTCAAAAAGGGTCTCTTGAATTTAGATTGTAGTTGTTGAGGGTGTTTTTCTATTTTGAGGAAAATATGAACTATTTGGACACATTTTAAGGTTGATTAAATTTTTTATTCTTGCTAAGAAATGCAATGAAAATAGTTTTCTTGAGCAAAATTCCTGACCTATTATTGTATTTTGCCTATTGTGCATATATGTTGTTTTCCAGCAACAAACAGCCCTGTAGGATCATGGGAGAACTTTGGTCTTTTTCTCTTCTCTGCCCTATTCCTCCTGCCTAGGAGCTACACTGCAGTACAGAATAAGCATTTCTTTTTTACTTTCTTTCTTCCTTCTTCAATCTTGCAGCATACCCGCCTCACTGTGCTCCCACTCTTTTGAGTGTTTCTGCTTTGTCTGCGTTTCTGCAAATGAATCATTTTTTTGCATCTGTTTTTGTGGAAAGGAAAAAAACACAAAGCAAAACAAATGAGCTCTGTGAAATGTCAAGGAAGCTGTTAAACAACAGTCTTGAAAACGGCACCTTAATTGCATCACTAATGGGAGTTCTTATCTAATTGAAAAGCAACGAAGCAGATCATTTTTTTGTTGTAGTTTCCATTAACCACTGCCTGAGAAGTGGAGAAATGAAGAGGAACCACAAAACAAACCTTTGCAAGGGCTGGGGATCTCAGTGCCAGAGAGGGGGATGTGCCTCCTTGGAGACTTGGGTGCCCACCTTGCTTGTGATTGGAAGCATTGTTGCTGCCTACAGGAGCCATGGGAGGTTAAAGGAGCTGCAGAGAAGGGGGGTGGGCAGTCACTTGGTATGCATCAAAGCCATCTCCTCACAGGGTGGTGTAATGCCCACTGAGGTGCAGAGAACTGTAAGCCTCAAACTTCTGGGCTTTGCAGAGCCTGTTTTTATAAAAGTTTTATTGCTTAACACCACCCATCTGCAAGTAGCTGACGCAGGCAGTTGCAGTAGAAACTTTATTTTTGGATAAGCTTTGATGAAACTTTGGACCATGGATTGAAATGCACAAAAAAGGTGCTCTGGATAGCTAAGGGCTCCTGTATCAGGCTTGCTGCCCATGTGAGGACTGCTTTGCACACACACACATGGGCCCTGACCTGTCTGCAATTACTGCCTCTAGGAAGCACTGGGGGTGCTGTCCATCCACGACTCCTTTTTGAGATACATGCACGAGCAACCAACATTTCTCATTTCTCCTGTGAGAGTGGATAAGCATGTGAAAATTGATCTGTACTTGTCCAGTAAGTCCTGCCCTCCCATCTCAAGAAAATCTTGACAGATTCAATCAATTCCACAGCAACCAGTAAGCTGACAAAAAAACCCTAGAGCCTGGTTGGGAACCAGCCTGGAGCAATGGCATCATACAGCCAGAATTTAATAATGTGGCACTTTGGGAGAGAAAGTGAGATGGGGTTCCTGCCTCACTGCTCTGTGCTCCTTTGGGAAAGAAGCATACTGTTTTGGGGACTCTCTTGGGCTATGGGGATGGGAAGAAAGGGATCCTTGTGGTTGGGTAAGTTAACACCATTGTGCTAAGAAGCTATGGCAATATGACCTCAAAAAGGGTATGAGGCTTTACTCATAGCTCTTCTCATTCCCTACTAAGTGTGCAAATCAGCACATTTGGTGCAGAGATGATGGGGATTCAGTGCCAGGACTTAGGACTTAGCTGTATTTGCTTCTACCTGATCAATTAAAAGAAAAGCTGTATGGTTTTCTTGCTCCTGTATGTAATTTCTGTTTGAAAGTAGATATCGCATGCAATTGGTCTGGAGGCTTAGAGCTTATCCACACCTAATATTTATGAGTGTTTGTGGTGCATAAGTGAAATAAATGATAGCCTAAATCGTACTGGGAGGATATGAAGGATCAATTCAGCAAACAAAACAGGCTCTGATCTTGTTAGCTATACAAATACACACAAAAAATCCCATTCAAGGAATAATACATATCTTGTATTTCAGCAGCTTCTTTCACTCTCTGAAGCTCCCCTCGGGGCTGTGTACCCAGGGATCCCACCAGGCACATCTTTGGCTGTGTGTAGTAACTGTGAATTGTGTATACAGAGTTCTTCCTATCAGCCTGTCCTGCAGGTGCTGCACAATTAACCCTAATCACGGATAATCACAAATGCAGTAATTGAGTAGCAATTGAGTAGCAAATGCTGCTCAATTGTCCAAGCAAAGGAGAACAGACTACCCAGTGAACTGACGGGGGAGCAGAGCTTGGTACAACCTGACTGCCTGTGTGGAGAGTTGATGTAGATAATATTCTTTTCCACAGAAAAGTGCCAAAGGCCCCTTAGTGATGATACACAGATAAGAAAACCTCAGAATTTGTATTTCATCTGAAATACCTCTGTGCCAACAGTGGGCCCCAGTCAGTAATGATACACTGGGGTAGTGGTTTGGAATAGGCTCTGTTAGTAATAAACAATTTATTTTTTTCACTTGCACCTCTTCACATATCAGTGTATTATTTTCCCGAGAAATATTCTCACCTCTGTCGGTAGAACAGTTTAAGCAGAATTTTGCAATAATTAATAAAACCAACTGGCCAATTTAATTTTACTTAAAAAAACAATCCTGATTGGTATAAAAGTCTCAGCACTGACAGTTTCCTCAGGGAAATTCTGCATGATTACCTTTTGATATCCCATTTTCCAGCAACAGAAATCCTGCAGTGTTTCTGAAACAGAAGCTGCTGTGCCAGCTTCCTCCAGCAGCCTGGCTCATGGGCAGCTGCCAGATGTGCTGCTGGAGGTCTGCACCTCCCAAAGCTTTTAGGCACCACAGCCGCACATTGCATCCTCTTGCTGCACCACAGAGGAGCCTCAGTATCCAACAGTGACCTGGGCCATGGGACTGGGATCCAGGGATAGTTTGCAAACAGCTTGCTTGAGCTGAGCGTTATGGATAGGAGGCAACCTCTGACATTACTGGCAGTTCTGTGACTACAGCTCTGAGGATCAGAAAGGACTGCACTGGGAAAGTGGGCAAGACAGAGTGGTGTATATCAAGAGCTTCTGCTTGAGGACACACCGTCCCTGTGGCAGCAGGTTAGGCTCTTTCCACAGTCAGCAACAGGGGCATGGTGGCCTCCAGAGGCTGAAATCTTGGCTCAGACTTGCAGAGACTCCTGAGGCTCCTGAAGTGAATGCAGAGAGTTCATTCACTTATGAGGAGTCTTGTGATCTAATTAGATGCACTGTTTGAGGGCTTGTGGCTAGTTATGTCTCCTTCTTAATTTTCTTTTTTTTTCTTTTCATTTCTAGTCAGATAAAACAGTGCAAATGAAAAGAATAGTGGAGGTGTTGAAGCAAATGATTTTTTTTTCTTAATTATGATGTGAGCAAAATTACACACTTCACTTTAAATGAAAAGTACTATTTAAGGAACAGATAATGTCCTGGAGATGTTTTCTAAAAATGAATTTCTATTCTTTCCTTCAAATGATGTCACCAGGAACGTGCTCTGTTTCTGTCTGGCTTTACTGAGGGTATATACAAATATTGCTCCTCACAGGGGGTGAAGAGAACTGTCTTTTCAGGTCACTTTCCGTGATTCTGTCTCCTCTCTGCATCATCTTTGATGTTCTTTCACTTCTGCTGTGCTGGTGATGCTGCCCTCATCACTCACTTACTACATCTCCATAGAAGTACCTCCACTCTTTTACTCCTCTCCCTGTGAAAGGGTGTTGCTGCTTTCTCACCTGTACGAGAGCACTTCTCTGAGTTACCACCATGTTCAGGGGCTGACTGTGCATGGGAGACCCTCCCTGAATGGGGCCTCCTGTTGTAATCCACCAGACTCACCTTTAACATTTCTTTGCCCTGATTTCAAGGGAAATAAGTGATGGGTGAGGGTGAACCCAGTTTATCAGCCCGAGGTTGTGCCCTCCTGCTTCCTCAGGTCCCCCCTTGCACCTGCCCTGGGCAGTGGTCACTGCTCTTCTGGGGGATTTATCCCTGGCCTTGGTGCCCCTTCTGTATGTTCAGATAACAATAATGTTTTTAATGGGCTCCCTGGGCTGGAAACAATTTAGATCCCATGTAGAAGTGTCTCCAACAGCCTCTCAAGCTGAAGGGCTGAGCCTACAGAGGTGCTCACAGCAGAAACACTGTTAGAAAGGAGCTGGCAAGGGACCCTTAGAGATAATAATAATAATAATAATAATAATAATAATAATAATAATAATAGTAATAGTGTTGCAGAACTGAAGTAGAGGAGATAGAAGTCATTAGGAATGAAGAGAGCTATTGAAGTTGAGTAGAAAGGTATTTTAGAGAACTTGGATATATTAGCAGGGGAATGCTGGTTAAAAAAAAGTATCTACTCAAATAGGCTTATAATTAAAAGCTGAATTAGTGAACATAGTTAAGAGGATTAAAGAGGGAAAATTAAGCTAAATAGTTGAGATAGTAATAATGCACTGGCTTTGAGCAGGTTTGGTTTATCAGACAGCAACTTGTGCTCTCTCTGCACAGAGAGCACAGGAGAGCTGGTTGAGCAGTGAGTCAAGGAGCACAGTGGGGACTGCTGCTGCTGGGCAGCTCCTGGGGACATCTCCCACAGGACATCTCCTCATCCCTTGGTGAGGCTGTGACTGAAGCACAGGAAAACCTCCTCATGCTAGGGGTGCCCTTCAGGTTTTGGGGCTTGTTAATATATTTTTGCTGGAAGTTGCATCTCTATGAGTAGTATTTGAACAGACACTAGGGACAACATTTTCAAAGCTGAGTGTTTGCATTTACGGCCATCCTTTTCCTCCAGATAGGTATTAGGGCACTAATGGTACTTGAGCAGGTAATGATGCTTGGAACGTGTAGCAAGGAAGAGATCATTGGCACCTTTTAAAGAAAAGTACATCGCAGGAAAATGTGTAGGGAAGACTCCTGACAATGTAGTCAGTATGCAACTTGACTTCAGTTACCGAGCAGCTTCCTTTCTCCTTGCCATGACCTTACGTCTACTAGAACTGTGCTGCTGGCACTACTAAGTGGATTTTGGCAGTTCTTTGGAGCATCTAGCTCCCAGTCTTCTAGCAGCACTTCTTTGCCATGACTTAATGCTCTTTTTCATGTGAAAAGGAGGTGTTTTCCAAGTAGAGACCAGTCCAACAAAGGCACTGCCATGACTGCAACCTCTGGGCCCTGCAGTGCCCATATGTTGCAGAAATCCTGAGGGAGTGTATGAAAGAAGAAAAAGATGCAAATCGCATCTCTTAAAATGCAATACTGGCAAAAATTTGGCTCATTTTATTCACACCTGTTGGACTTGGGACTTGAGGCATTAAAAGGAGGGCTTTAGGAGTAGCTACCAGTATCTACATACCACATGCTTTTCCCTTTGTGCTTGTTTGATCCTTGCAATATTTAAGATTATTTCATGATAACGTGAGGGGGAGGAAAGGGCTTTCCACGCCAAAGTAAAAAAACTGCAAGATTTTGAATTGTCCAGAATTCCTAAGAAAAACAATGGTTCCAGCAAGCAGTGCTTTGAGACCCACTTGCAGTAGGTTCTCCAAGACCTGGTGGCTCTGTTATGTTTATTGGGCTTCATTTTTAATGCTATAAACAGCTGGTAGCAGTGAGAAACAGCTATCCTCAACTCAGCCCCAAATTTCAGCTGCTTGTATGTCCATCTTACATTTTCTGTCTTAGGGAATTGTTATTCTTGCACATAACTACATGTGGTTCTTATTCATGTCATTTACTACAGGTTGGTTATCCCCACAGGCCTTGTAACCACTGAAGGTTGGAGCTTTGCTGATACTCTGTGGCCTGTCCTAGGAATATGAGGCACTGGGTTTAAGATGCATATGGACTTGTGTGTAAATGCAGTTGGAGATGGAAAAGGCTGTTTTGAGGCCACCTGCAATACCTCAAAAGTAATATTCTTTATTTCTGAGTGAAAATAAAGCTCTGTGAATACTTTATCCACCATAATAGAACTGTGTAGGAACATTTCTTTTCAGGCTGGAAAAGCTTATAAAGGTATTTTTCTGCTGGAGTTTATTTCCTGTTCAGATCAGCTGGTCCCACTTGCCTCTCAGAGATCTTCCTAGTGAAAGAGACCCTCAGTTATGTTAATGTTTTCATGTGAATGTTTTAATTTTGGAAAAACACTGCTCTTCAATCAAAATGCTAAATTGAAATTATTCTGGCCAGCTCATCATATACAGACCTTTTCATTAGCATTACAGTAAAATTATTTTCCACAGAGCTACTTACATTCTTAAGCTGTCACTGTGCCAGCAGTGAGTATTCTCCTCCTGCTGGCTGGCACTGCAGCCCAGATCCATCGGGGTGTAAGTCATGAAACCTGTGTTAGCTTCAGCCATGAGCTGCAAGAAAGCATTTGTCCCCTGAGTCAGCCCTCCCCAGAGGAGAGTCTGTCCCAGTGATTCAGAGTTCTTATTGGTGTTCACTGTCCTGCATTCCTCCTCTGCCCTATTATTTCCTCCTGCTCCTGTGCCTTGTCTCCAGGAGAAGCAGGTAATAGAGAGCAGGATTTTTTTACTCCTTCAGCGAGCATGATTGAGACTTCAATTTCTTGCTCTGCTTGTTGATCTCATGGAGCTAAGATCATATCCTTCATAATTCAAGGTGACATGACAAGGCTCACTGGGGACTATCCCTGCACACTACATGAATGAACAGTCCTATAAGTGGTCAAATAGTTTTCCAGTACTTTGACTTCTCTGTTATGTTGTTCAGATCTCAGAAAACAAAGATTACTCTGTTTCTGCCAATAGCATATTGAGTTTGAAGAGCTCTTTTGTCCCCTGTTCTTTTTAATAATTGTTATTTATTTGTAATAGATTTTTTTTCTCACTCCACTGTGGGAGATGCTGCTATTCCTATTTATGCATGGGGACACTGACTTGTAAAGAAGTTATGGGTGTGGGCTTTGTGGCACTGAGCACTGCCAAAGCTGTGAGACCTGGAGCACCCAGCACTCTCCTCCCAGGAAGAACCAGTAACAACACTCTTCAAAGAATGCAGAGGATTTTGCTATGACTGCAGAGTGAGACAGTGCTGCAGCAGTGAACTCCTGGACTAAGAATCAACATGGGAAACATTGCCAGGCCTTTGGCTGATTTTCCCTCTAATTATGCCACACACTGAATAAGTCTGTTTGAAAATGTCTTTTCCCTTCCTCTCTCCAGATTTACTCTTTCCCTTGTTTTTTTTCTGAAGTATTTTCTCTCTAAGTACTCTGTGGTGCTTCCTGACCCATCCTCACACACCAGCCATGTCTGTCTTTAAAAGAGAGGATTTTGGTGGGCTTAAGCATGCAGCCAATATTATTGGTATCCTGTTCCCTCCAGAATTCTGAAAATCACTATCTTCTTGTTTTTTCATGTACTTCTTGCTTCCTGTATGGAGTGTCTGACCTACAGAGACATTTTGGAAAAGAGATTCAACACTTCTGTGTAGCTGCTGATTATTCAGTGAGCCTGAACTAAATCTGGAATGCTATGAGGGGAGCTGCAGCTACCAGTGGTGCTTTCTGCAGATGGACAAACCAGCCTGGATAAAAGGAAATGAAGACATTCCTTCTAACACAGAGCCAAAATAAAAAGAAAACTCAAAAATAAATAAAAAAAATCAAGAAGCCTTTTTGGCATTTGAATAACTTTAGTTTTTCCCTTTATTTTATTCTCATCTTCTGAGCTTTGACTGGGACAGCATATGGAAATGATCGCAATAGACTCTCCCTGACCAGGAGGACAAGTCCAAGAAGTTTGTGCAGACAAGTGTCCACGTTTCAGAAAGCCATGATTTACAGGACCCCCAGAACCTTTTCTTTGTCCTAATGGGAATTATCACGGAAGCAGGACATCCAGCTGCTGAGTGCAAAACACCTCTGCACCTGCTAATCTTCTTTTTTGTTATTGAACTTCCCTCTGTATCACACACTTGGTATTTGGCCATTTTTTCCACTTAACTGTGTGATGTTGCTGTCTCTCTTGTAGTAACACACCTGCCTTGTGACCCTTTTCCATAAGCCACCAAAGACAATTATTAGTCTGGGGTCATCCTTTCCTGGAATCAACTTCCTGCATTTATAAGTAGAAATTTAAAAGAAATTACTTGTAGGCTGGTGCTATCTGAAAGGTTCTGAACCGGACAAGGACATCTAGAAAGGCTCAGACTGTGTTAACAGTCCCACCAGTCCCCCCGCTGCATTGCTTGTTCTGTGGTAGAAGTTTGCACCCAAAAAGAAAGAGCTTTTTCCTCAACTGCTGCACTTATTTCATGCAGTGACCTACGTGTGCTCTCAACTGTCTTGAGCCTGTTGAATTTTGCCTCCACTTTCCTCCAATCTAATCACACTCATTCCTCTTCTCAGCTGAAGCCTCTCTCCTGCCACTGTGTCAGAAGATTCCTTCTGCCTCTTGATCTTCAGCGTATCTGTCCCCGTGTTCATCAGAGCAGCAGTCACAACAGTCTTTGCTCCCTGTCCCTGGCTTCCTCCTGGAGCCTGCCCCTCCTGGAACTTTGCTGCCCCTCTCTATACCCTGAGCCTTGCCTGCAGTGGGTGTCTTCAGTTGCTCTGTGCAGTGGCACAGCTCAGCCACTGCTGCATCTCCCAGGAGCCCTTTGAAGGTGCTTTACAATGGTTCTAGCCAGGAAAATATTGTTGTGCAAAAGGTTTCAACAAATAAACAAACAAATAAAACATTTGCTCTTTCCATTCTTTTTTCCATAAAGGCAGAGAGAAATGGAAAGACTGGAGACATTCTTGGGCAAATATCCCTTTT
>VZTZ01051319.1:990547-1043034 GCA_013400955.1 Drymodes brunneopygia | reverse complement strand
TTTTTTTTTTTTTTGAGTGAATTAGTGGAGGGTCAGATCAACCTCTCAGTTTTCAGTGGACAAAACATGCACAGCAACGCTGTAGCTGTAAAGGTCATAAAGGGTCAGAGGAACATGCTGTTCTTCTCATCATCCCTCTAAATTCTTCAGAAATCTCTCTATCGGATTTTATTGCTATTTTTTGTGGCAAATTGAGGTCACTCTGCTGGGTGTTGTATAACATGGACAGGCATCAATGAGGGCTGATGCTGCCTGCCAACCTTTGTGCCCAGTGGTGGTACAAGACCTGCTGCTGGTGCAACCTCCCACATGTGCAGGTTCCTTCTCAGGCTGGTTAACAATCACCCACTTCTTCCAGAAGTGAAGGATTGTGACCTCAGCCTCCACACCCAGCTGCTGCATTGTCACTGTAACAATAGTGATGCTGCAACTAGAATGAGGTGATGTTTTCCAGGGATTCATTCAGCAAGAAAGTCTCTGAAGTGTTTGAGACCTGAAGAGAGTAGCAAATGACAATTCAGCGTAAAGGCACTCTCTTTCTTTTTTGGGAAAGTGGAGAGAGGAATAATAGGATCTAATAAAAGGCATTATGTTTCATTTCTATACACCTTGCCCCTCCAATAAAAAGATGAACTAGAACAACTATTTTGGCCAAGATAGAGGTTTAGCAACTGTTGAATTATTTCCAGTTGGACAACAGGCACTTGGAGGCACTGGGGGCAGTGGAAGGGAATTGGGAGTAGCTATTTACCCAGTCTTGGTTCTGCTAATATTGATTAACTTTCTTCTCCTTGTGCCACCATTGCACAGACCTGTGATTGCTGACACCTTTAAATGTGTAGACATGATGTCTTGAGCCAAGGGTTACTCAGATTATCTGTGTGTTTAACTGTGTTCACGGCTGCAGTGTTGAGTATTCAGGCAGACAATTCCTGCAGCATTTGCCTTCTTTCAAAGTGTGACCCAGTGAACCCCTACAGTCTGCCTGAACTGCAGTGACAGCTTGCCAGTTGGGCACTGTGTCTGCTGCAAAGGCCAAGCTGTCATGTCTTACACACCCAATCTGCAATTCAAGCAGCCCCCTCTTCACATTCCCCTTTCTGCATCTGAGACATTTCCCCACAGCCTTTTAGTCTTGCTCTGTCCTCATCATGTTGCCTGCTTGAGAGGCTGAGACCTGGCATGGGCAGAGGGTGTCTGGGCAGGCTCTGTGCTTTTTCCATCCTGTGACACCATCCCAGGGAGGGTGTGACCCCATCTGACACTTATTACGTGTGGGCCAGAGAAAGGAAAAAGCACCTGCTTAGCTTGTTGTTAACTTAGGAAGAACCTGGGTCTTGTGCTAAGGAAATGGCTGGGGGCTAAGGGCTCCAGTCCTCAGGCTCTGCCTCTGACACAAATGTCCAGATGGCCTTGGGCAAGTCCCCTCACCACCTCAGGAGTCTGAACCTGTGCTGTTTTCCTCCATCCTGATGGCTAGCTCACCTTTTTGCATCAATGTGCCTGTGTATGCCTGAGGACCACTATTAAAATGCCTGAGCAATTAAAACTGGCAAGCTTTCTGCCATTAGGATTGTGATGGACCCACCTACCATATTTTCTGCTTTCACTGGAAAAGGAATCAAGTGTGCCACAAAAGAAAACAGAAACCAACAATGAAAATCTCCGCTTGAGTTTGTCAGTTGGTGGAGCAAAGAATTATCCTGTTTTTCACTGTAGGTGTTGCCTCATGCAACATAGTGCAGACCCCATGCTTCTGCAACAACAAAACAGAGAGATCCCGCTTCTGAGATTAGTTTTTGTCATTAAAGCCTTTTTAGGTTCTGGATTTGTAATTCCAAGATGGGAATGCTTTCCACCTGCCCACTACTCTACCTCTGCACAGATCATCACAATCTATAAGGAATCTTGAAAAATGTAGTGGGATTTGCTGTCTTTTTTTTTGTCTGAGATTTAAAATCTGCTGCATATCTTTATAGCTGAAGAAAAAAGATCTAGTCATATATTAGCGCTAGGTCTGCTTTCATCCCACACTTCCTTCCACTTATTCTCTCTATTCCTTTTAAGGCAGCTTGACTGTGGGTATGAAATACAATGTGGGGAGTCCATACATTACTTCTCTTGAAGTAAATCAAGATCTCCACTGTTTCACAGTCATTTTGAATCAGCTACTTACTTAGTCTTGCCTAGGTGCAGGCCTGGCTGTTTGCTGGGAGATCCAGGACTCAATTGAGCTGTCAGTCCTCACTTTCCTTCTCAGGGCAGCTGCTTCAGCACAGCCATCATCAACCTAATACCTGTGTGCAAACCAAACTAGGTTTGTGCTGAATGAAAATTGCAGCCATTATTGTGCTCCTTTTCCATTCCTCCACCTGATCCTCCAAGGAGAGCTTCAGCTATCAATTATTTGAGAAATTGGAGCCATCTGTGGGGCACAGGGAACTTTATCTTTGCATGCTGAGCATAGCAATGAAATGAACTGGGAGTCCCATAGGAAAAACACTATTATTATTTAAAGAGCTATTGGCTGTCTTTGCTCTGCCCTCCACAGAGGTCACTGCAGCTTTCTGATTGCCTGGCTGTTTGGCTTTACACTGATTTATTGTACTTACATAAACAGGATGAATAATGCGTTTTCCAAATGATAATTCCACACCCAACTGTAACCTCCCTCTTTGTTCTGTGTGAGCCCATGGGTGTTATTTTCTTTCTCATATCTATCTTGGATTGCCTTGTCTCTTTTGGGCTTCAAAGGTGTCTCCAGTATCTTCAGGAAGCTTTGCTTGTGTAACAATAGCTGCTCATTGCTGTGCGAAGTGTTGTGCTTTCAGATTCTGTTTGGATTACTGAGCTGCTCTACACGTATGGCTGCAGCCTCAGCAGAACCTCTCACTGGCAGGGGTGGGGAGACTCCATCTAGAATCACCATATCCAGTTTTATCCCCCCAGTGCAAGACATCAGCAAAATGGCACAAAATGCTCTGGGTGGATGACCACCAAGATGGTCAAGGAGCTGGAGTGCAGGATAAAAAAGGCTGAGAGATTGGATTTGTTCAGCTTGGAAAAGAGAAGGCGAAGGGGGATCTTACTGCCCCTTTTCACCTGGTTAGGAAAGGATACAGGGAAGATGGAATGAGGCCTTTCTCAGAAGTGTACAGTATTCGAAGAGGAAGAAAAGGATACAAGTTACAGCAAGAAAAATTCTTCTTTGGAAAGAAAAACAATTTCCCCAGGAAGATGGTGCAGCACCAAAAGAGGGCCCAGAGTGTCTGTGGATGTCCACCACTGGAGACATTAAAAATTCAAGTGGACAAGGCCCTGAGCATCCTGCATTATCTTTGAAGTTATCCTGCCAAGAGTAGAGCTTGGAGCAGACAGCCTCCTACAGTACCTTTGCTACCTGAAATCCTACAATCCTGACCTCTTTCCTGCCTCCCAGGAAAGTGCTGGGGAGAGAAGGAAAACCTCTCCCACCTCATCTTTCTGTGGCTATCCCCAGTAAAATACAACTAGGAAAGGAGGTCTTGACAGGAGAGAGAATATAGTCCTCTCTCCCTACTAACATTATCTGATGTCACCATCTTTTCCATCTGGGCAGAAATTTTTCAATAGGGAAAAAGGCAAATTGGGCTGTGCCTTGTATTTTCAGACGTTCCATGCAAATGGTCTGACTGCCTGTCCAGCCTTGGCTGTGTTGGGTTGAGCAAGAGCCAAGTAAGTGCTGGGAAAAAAGCAACAGCTCAAACAAACTTGCTGTGAGGAAAATCTCTCATTTGTGAGTTCAGAGGAGAGGAGGGGATTTATCAGGTAAACCTCTGTCTTGTGCTGTCTCTGTGTTTGTCTGTGGCTTTATCTATTAAATGGAGCCATTAGGAGAACCAAAATGCTCCCCAGAGTAATTCAGGATGAAAACACTTTCCCTTATGTCCTAGCTACTGCTAACCACCAGCAGCAATTTCCTGTCTCTGGGAGGCTTTTGCTATACACAGCATGTAAGTGATGGCCTGGGACGGCTGTGCGGTGTCACCCTAAATCTCTGCTTTGTCGAGCATGATGAGCCAGAATAAATGCAATAAACTGCTGTGTGTCAGTAATGGGAAAAGCAATGAAGCAAGGTCCAAAACAAGAGCGGGACACTTTGGAAATAATAAGTCCTCAGCTGATAGTCAGCAGTGATCAGAAAGCCTTGGCAATCTTGTGGCCAGCATGTTCCCTTGCGTGAGATGGGCTGCAGGCTTTGGTCCAGGCCCTGGCCAGAGGCAAGTGTGGGGTGTAGAAGGGCTAAAACCATTGTGTCTGACGCAGATTCAGCAGCCTATCTTTCCTACCTTTTGGTGCTTTATAAGGATCTGGATGAAAATGTGTTGTATGTGACCTGGGGGATCTTGGCTCTGGCACGAGACCAGTAGAAGTGTAGTAAGTAAGGTTGCTCATTCTTCCTTACCTCATTGCAAGAAGAGTTAGTGGGAGAATTTCATTCAGTGTCAATGGGATTGACCTCCATTGTCCCCTCAGACAAAGTTGGCATGAAAGTCTTTCCTTAGAAGACATTTTCCTGCTTCTCTATTCTGACAGCACCTCAAGACAGACTGAGAGTGGTTGCTGATCTGTCCATGCCTATGTGCTGCAATAAACTTCTCCAAAAAGTCCACTTGTTAGGCTCAAAAAGCCAGTTTGTTTTAAGATGCTGACTGAAGCGATTAAGCTTCTAAGAGATGGATGAAACTCAGATAAGGAAAAGAGAAAGAATGAGGAGAGTATTCTCAGGGCACCACAGGCAGGGGAGCGAGTTAAGAAATTATTCAGTTTGATGGAAGTGTTTTAGATGAGAAAGAAGGTTTTTGGTTGGGCGAGGAGTGTGAGAGTCTGACTTGTGGTAATGACAGACCATTTGTCTGTTGCTGTGCCTGTCTCCTACACTGACCAGAATCTTTTCAGACAAGTGGCATATTGCCACAGCAGAAGTTTAAAAATGCAGGGAGCTGAGAGAGGGGGCTATATCTTCCTGTCTTTCCCACCCTTCCACAGCTCACATCAACAGCTGGTCTCTCCTTGTTATGATTTGTACAGAATAGAAAAATAGCCCCATGATGAGCCCACATCTCTTTCCAAACCCACCTGGAGAACCCAGGTCTGACCTACTGCCTTCCTTGTACTGCCAAAACCTTGCAGGGCTTCTCAGCCACATTGAAGAACTAGGAAGCTGTGGTCATATTTATTTACCAGTAACTGTATGGGATTTATTTTTTCCTTTCCCTACCCTGACATGTTGAAGCACATGTGCAGACACACACATTGGCAAGCTGAAAAACAAGTAGGCTACAGCCAACATTTCATGTAACACCTTTATAGGATTAAATATTTGAGCAGTTCCATAAATCTTGCAGTTAGCTGCACTGAACTGCATTATCTGCACCAGTTACAGCTGGAAGAACAAGTGCCTGACCACACTTCTAACATATTTACCCTTCTTTCCCACTTTGCTGGTAAGCTAATCTAGGGAATCTTTTAGAGAACCAACATCCATTGGAGACAGTTCTGTCCTCAACATCCTTTGCAAATTACTTCTTGAAAGAGATTCCCTCTTATTATTTCTCTTCTTTTACCTTCCAGTAGACAAGCAACTAGCAAACTGTATAGAGTATGAAAACACAAGAGAGGGAAGGCAGGCAAATGATCCAGGTGGAGGGTATCCATCTCTTCACCTACCTCCTTCCCCGCGGTTATCTCCTTCCAAATGGGACGCAAATCAGTGCAGATGAAAATCTGGAGTATCAGCCACAGACCCTTGTTGAGAGATCCATTTCTGATCCTGGCCTGCTTCTACCCAGCTTCCTCATCAGGGGGGTTGTGGATGCACTGGCCCAGCTGAGAGGTGCTGAGTGCTGGTGCTGGTATTCCTGGGCTGAGGCTCTGGCTCAGATCCAGTCAGACACCTCGCCTTCCCCTGGCTCCTCTGCAGTCCCTGTCACATTCAGGAAAGAGCATTGGGTGTGAGAGGTGGCTCCAGTTCCCCTGCCATGCTCTATCCTATTGCAGGGCAAGGGCAAGGTATCTCTACTGAAATGAATGATGTGTGTGTAGAGGCAAGCAGACACAGGTGGGAAGAGGAAAATCGGGTTTAAGTTTGTGTGCAAAGTGTAATAATCTGGCAGTTTCTGCAGACTGCATAATGCATAATGGACCTGCTCACTGTAAAACTAATTCAGTTTCTTGTGATTCTGGAACGCCTCCTCATTAAAATTGGACATTCTCCTTTTTAAAGAAGTGACATAAAAGAATGTGCATATTGCATCATATTAGAAAGCAGAGAAAAATTGCAAGCACCATCTCACTTTGCTAGGTACAGCAAACATTGTTGGCATCCCTAAAATGAAAGTTTTTAATTTGATAGTTTACATTCCATTTGCATCCCTCATCTATCAAACCTGAAGTGCATAAATGTAGCATGGCATAGAGTACTTTGCATTTGCAAAGACACTGCAGTGAGGTGCATAAGAAATTATTTCTTGAGGCTCTAAAATGCCATTTTCAACGTGATCTTGCAAAACTAGAGAGGAGACTGGAAGTGAATGGGCTGTGCTGACATTATGAGAAACACATTACAGAGTTACATTTCATATCCTCAACACAAACATCTCTCTGTTTACCCGCTGACCAAACGATTGCCTCATCTAATGGTCCATCTAGTCTGATATTGTACACTTTGCAAAAACATCATTGACACTTGACTAAGAGGCAAAGAAGAAAATAATGCCCATGAACACATTTTCCTGGAGGAAACTACTTCCCGATGTTTCAGAATGTGATCAGCATACGATCAAACATCAGTGTCCTTAGTTTGTTGAATCCTCTAATCAAAATTTTCAGGTACTTAGAGGTCCTTAAAGATCTCTGTTTTGGTGTCTAAAATTGACAATCCCATAATAGATAATGAATTTTTAGCTGCTAGTGTTGAGTACTCTCTGAAAATTATGCTCATTTTAAAGAAAGGTGTCAAAGCCCTGCTGCCCAAACACACTGCATGTTTTGGCAAATACTGGCTGCTCCTTTTGGAGAAGATTAGCAGCCTCTTGGGATGAGTGAAAAAGGCTACTTCTCCTTTCATCTGTGCACAGATGTGCATTGGTCCAGACTCCCATTGCAAATAATTCAAAGGATCACATGTAAGGTTAGTTGTCCTGTTACATATTTGATTTTATACATAACAGGGGGCATTCTTATGGCCAATTTGACACTAGGCAATGATATAAGCCCAAGTAGTGGCTGACTGGAGTTAAAAGAAGACAAGAATCCCAGCACAACTATTTGTCTCGGCAGCATAGCACTGTCCAGTGGGACTCTTTTGCAGAAAGCCACTCAGGCAAGGTCAGGCTTTGATAAAGAATAGATACTTTGTGACAACTTGAGCTGTACAAGATAAAATAAATGTAATCACCCATGATTCAGGATAAAAACCAGCTTCCCTGAGCTCCTAATGCTTTCTTCCTCTGCTCTCTGTACAGAAAGAATTGCATCAAGACTCACCTGTCATTAGAGAGTGCTTGGACTATTCCTTTACTTAGCTACACAACAGCTTCTCTTTGAAGGGAGATTTCATCTGTGGTGCTGTGGATACCATGATGGTCTCTGAGTCTTATATATCCTCAGTAGTAAATGGGGTTAACATTGGGATGGCAGGTGCATTTCGGGGAGGGATCACTGCTTGACTACTCCAAACCATGGCTCAGCAGTCTAATCTGATATGAAGAGGCATTGCCTGAAATCCTTCCCTGGCTTTTTCCTGGCTCACAGGGGTCATACCTGGGCAGGTGCTCACTCTGTGGTGGGCTAACAGGAGCCAGGGCTGCTTGGTAACCCTTCAGATGGTGAACAGAGTGAGCAAACTCAGCCTTGCTCCTGTTGTGCCTCCTGACACATTAGGAGAACAGACTCTTCCTGGACACATCAGGAATCCTGAAGCTCCTGGGATTGACTAGGAAGCAGAGGCTTCTCTAAGTACTTGGGAAAGAGCTGAGCTCTAAGTCAAGATTTTCGGGTGCTCAAGGTGACTGGTCTTTCCATAGTGCATTTCATTATCCTTCATAACACAAAGCTTCAGGGGTCTGCCTGTATTCAAGTCTGGTGTCTAAGGAAAGAGATGAAAAGCTCTATTTCAAGTATTCATGAGATTTGCAATCATGGGATTTGTATGTGCATTTTATGCTCTCTCGTGTCTCTTTAATTTGGTTAAAACAGGACATCGCCCTATATATGAGAATCCTATATGGATTTGAGCCAGGAATCTGGATTCAGACACAGTCTGTGCATCAGAGTGGGGTTTTTTTCCTGGCCTCAGAGCACCTTCTCTGTCTTCATCCCTGCTGAGTGTAAACAAGCAAACAAAATGCACCAAGAAAAAAAGGTCCACCAAGAGAAACTTAGCCACTGTCATTAGCAGAAATTTGCAAGGAACAACAGGAAATGACAGCACACAAATCCCAAAGGTGTTGTTTCAGACAACGCTGCAGATGCGAGCACAGAGAGCAGGTGCTGAGACCAGCTGTGAAGGACCAAAGTCAAACTAAATCAGTTCTATTGGGCTGATTCAGAGCAACCAAGGACAGCTGAAAACCTTGAACCATGAAACCTATAGCTCCTTCCAGCAGCCATCAGCCAACCTGTGTAAGAGGCTGAATCCTCCACAACTCAAACTGATGCTCTCAATCAGATGCACTCACAGGAAGCTTCTCATGAGCTAGGGGTGACAGGATACCTGCCAAGAGCCATGTCCTCAAAGTAAACTCATTCATGGTGGCATCCATTTTGGAGTAGTACTTCAGCCCTTTGTATAGGGATGGATTTGGAGTTTATTTTGAGGAGTCATTAAATACTTGGCTCACCCTTTCTCCTTTGCAAGATGGCAATCCTGGTATTGTTCACTGAAACAGTGAAATGCTGCTATGTGCTTACCCTCTCCAGATTTTTCTCCTTCTATTCTCTAAGAGGTTCCACATGTACCCTCCAGCTATGGTCAGTAGCACAGTCTGTTTTAATAGCATCAGTCTGTTTGCACCTCTACAGTGTTGGCTTTTAGTGCCTCATGCACCGTGTGCTGGCTTCCAACCTTTTCTTCTGGCACTAAGCTTTCATGCATTACGCCTCCTTGAACTTGTCTCTTTTCCCACAGTCTTGTGACACAGATGGAGTCAGCTTCAGAGTCCTTTTATGGAGGAGGCAGATCCTAGACTCAGGTGGCAGCTTCCAGTCCCTTTTGTGTCTCATCTGAAAATTATTGGAGGTAAATTGCCTCTGTCATTTCCTCCAGGATGCTTTCAAAAGGTCCCTGGAGACCTCTACCTTCTTTCACATGTGGAAATTCAATTTTGGAAAATACAGGTGCCTTGATACAATGCACTGAGGTGACTTTGGAGTGTGGCAAGCTGTAAGTGGAGACAGCAAAATGCTTCCATGTGAAGAGAAAACACATTTCTGAAAGGAGACAACAAGCACCTTTCAAACCTGAATACCTCATACAGAGCTTAGTGCCTCTGCTGTTGTTACAGGTAACCTTTTACTCCTCTGAGTGGGTCTTGAGCCCAGAAACAGGCCAGCACCATTATGCCACATATTTAAAGCCAGACATCCATCTGAGGCTGCAAAGCCAAGTCACAGCTGTGTTGTGGCCCTGAGACAAATTCACATAATTATATATATGTGCATTACATACCTTTGAACTCACACATACACATTAATGTAGGTGAACTGCATTTTTACGTATTTCTGCTACGTGACAGTGAAGTAGGTTGGCTTCTCTCATTGAAATGAGCACATGTGAGTTTTTCAAAGCAGAAAAACAAAAGAAGCAAGCCCTGCAACCTCACATGGCTCAAAAGTGGTTTCTAATTACAGTCACTGTTACAGATCACCACGGCTGAGGGATGCAAAAGAGAAAAGCTGAAAGCTGAGGGCAGAATTGCCAGCAGCTTTCAAAGCAACCTCTGGACTGGCAATGTGGAAAGCTTTAGTACTGAAAGCTTCAGAGCATGAGAGACAAAAAGAATGCACTGGCTTCTCATACCATCACTGGAAGGACCCCAAAATGAAAACTTTTCTCCTATGTTTACTCGTTAACTAACAAAAAAGAAAAAACCTGAAATGTGAGCTGATAGCAGGCCTATGAATGAGATTTCTGTGCAACAAAGAAAGTAAATAATCAGAATCAGAAAGTTATATCTAGTGTTTGTTCAATAGTTTGCTGAAACATTCATACGATGAACCAGAGTAGATTTAATCTCATCTGTGCCAAAATAAAGCTCAGTTACTGTGCACACAGAGAGCTGTAGGATCAGAACCCAGATCACTGAGCCTTTTTTACCATTCATTTAAACTGGTTTTACACTATATTTAGTTTGCAGTTATTGCAGCCCAGTGGAATGGAGAATAAGTCTTAGTCTATTCAATATTTACAGAAGAAAAGCCAAACAAAGTTAGATAATACTTAATAGGAGCTGTGATACAGAGCAGTAATAGCATTCTAGAGACAGACTGCAACTACTAAGAGTTGTCCCTTTCTATTGTTTATTAACCTTTGACTAGCATTTATTTTCTAAAGAAAAGCTTCAAAGGCTTTTCCTTGAAGTCAAACTTATTACATCAGTGTGGTAAATTTCGATTTGAAACATCTCAACAGGTTTGAATAAAGATGGATATGACATGCATGGAGGCAGGCATCCCAAGGAACACTTGCTTCAGGCAGAGTCCTGCCCTGGGCAACACAGGACACCTCAAGGTTAGAAAGGGAAAAACAGGAGAAAAAGATATGCAGGTGATGTCAGGGGCCTAAACAACAGAGAAAGAGAACAGTGGTCAGTGGTCCCAACAACAGCCTCTATATTGATATCTCTGGGATGGGAAAAATTTATTGGGCCTTGGAAGTGGAGCTTTAGTCTTTTTCTCAACCATCCTTTAGTGGGTAGTATTTATCTTCCTTATTATCAGCCATTGAAAAATTAGTCTGGGGTCATCATCTAGGGTCACATAGTGAAGAAAGGAAACAACATAGTACTGGATCAATGAATTTACTTCCTGAAGTATTTTTTTCTGTCTCAGCCAGGTTATTTAGGGAGTTGTCTAACTTTTAAATGGCTGCTGTTAAGCAAGACATTTCCCCCCCTCAGTGGATGTGACTTTTTGCTGGAGATCTGGATAGATTCCTCCAAAGGAATTTGGATTTTGAGACATTCTGCAGGGGACAGGATGGATAAAACACAGAAACAATCTCAAGAAGAGATGTTGGATTAGACTGGCCTCAGACATGGTGGAAGTCAGAGGTTTACACTGAGTGCAGGTCTTTAAAACAGACACTATATATGGTTTTATGCAATTAGTTGTGCTGAAATAATGAGATGAAAACATTGCACTGAAAGCTGAGTCTCTGCCTTGTCTGGAATGACACAGCTGAGTCAAAAGTGGGACCTAGAAGTTGTGGCTGTTTTTTCCACACCAGCTTATTACAGAGTCACAGTGTGTTCAGGGTAGGACAGGTACTGGTGACTCTGTACAAAGATTTTCATTTAGCTCAAGCCTATCTATCAGAACATCTATCAAATGGAGAACCAGCTCTGAAAGAACATGACGAAAAGCAGATGCAAAGGGAAAACCTTTGTGCCATTGGAACCATCATCACTGAATTCTGCAGCACTTTACCCCAGTGCAAAAGGAAGATCAACCACTGCATTATTGATTAATGGCTAAAGACATAACACAGACACTACAGAAACTCTGAGAAGAAAAGACAAGGTGGAAAATTAAAAACCTAAATGAAACCAAGAGCTGAGGTGGATGCTATTAAAATACATTTTTTCATCAGAAAATCAGATTATTAAGTCTTTTCCAACCAAGACAAAAGTGTTGTCTTTCACAGAAAATCCTATATTGTGATTTTTCCTGTTCCTTCTCATTTATTCTGATCCTACCTTTCCTCTCTCTAGTAGATGCCTTTTCTTCCATAGCTACTTGCCCTTGTGTGTCCTCACTTAAATCATCAACATTTTCTATCATTGTCTTCCCAGTTTCTTGTAAGTCTGGTACAACAGGCATGGTCATTCCCACATCTCCTTAACTCCTTTCCCAGGCAGATATTGACTCATGGCTGTGCAAGCCACCCCAGAACTGATGTCTCTGGAAAATCAGGTCTGTGTATAGACTTCTATCCAGAAGGGCTAAATCAGATTTGGAGTTTAATTTTATTGTTCTCTAAATTGTTCTGTGTCATGTGATGTTATTGTGGCCCATATACACTCTGTTGACATTTCTATTTGCTGTCTGGTACCAGTATTTTCCTTTCCTTTTTTCCTCTGTTTCCTCTCTGGCAGGCATTCTGGACAGATTAAGGCACTTCTAGCTTTACAAGGACATCCTTGGACAATGTGGGGGCTCTACCATTTGTGAATGGGGGAACGAAGCACAGAGAAACTCAGTGACTTGATCACAGTAAGAAAGCCACAGAAAAAAGGGGGGATTGAATTTGAGTGTTCTGAGGTCATGCTTGAGGTACAGATGTATTCTTTCAGATAAATAAATGAATGTATCTGTAGGCATCACTCATAAACTAACATGTTTATCATGTTTTGACAATGCATCTATTAAAAAATCCTAAAGATTTCACCAAGAATTGATCTGCAGTGGCATCTTTTACATTTTCTGTGAGTTTTTGTTGCTGCTGGCTTGTTTTTTTCTGTTGTTGTTTATTTGTTTGGTTTTTTTCCCTCTCTCTTCATGGAGGGGCAAAGGAACTGAATTAAAAAAACACAGAAAGGCATACAACTGTTGCTTTCCATCACACCTAGTCCAAGGCTACTTCTCTTTTCAGGAGGATAAGAGGCTTATTTCAGGGAGGAGCAGGACTGAAGCGTGATGGCTGGGGAAGATGACTCTTTGACATCTACAGGCTGCCTTCTTAAATGTAGAAGAGGAAACTTGTGTCTCATTGAAAGGAAAAGCATGCTCCAGTACCAGCTTCTACCAGCTCGCTTTCCACTACCGTTTTTAAAATTAATGTGTTATTGTGCTCTTTTCTACTTCATGTAGCTTCTCAAGGACTTTCTGTGGTACCTAGAAATAGCACGTAACGCTACATTTTAATAAAAATAAACTAAACAGCTTGCTGCTGCTGCCTAAACACCATCTCCTTAACTCCTTGGTATCTAGATTTTTGCAGAAAGCAGGCTGTATTGATGACCATCATGATATTGGAAGTCTTTTGCACAGTTCCTATAAAGCATGTTTGATATTTCAGGTGTTAAGGAACAATTCTTCCTTCATGAAATGGTCTTTACCACACGTTGTTGAGGGCTTCATACAGACAAGGTGCAGTCACATCTGTCTGCCTGCTCTGGCTGTGTTGGTGCAGTGATCATTTAGTTGGCTCCGTGGGCTTAAATCTTTGCTGAGTCTTTCACTTTCCCCAGCCAAATGAGGGTGCATCACCCCAGGTAGCATCAGATGGCTCCCTGTACAATGCCTTAGGTCTCCCCAGGATGTTGGTTGCCAGGTCCTTCAGTTTTCTTGACATTCTTTCCACCTATGATACTTCTCTCAGGACAGCTTGTAACATATGGCCTTGAACTAGATACCTCCCTGAAAACCTGTCAGCCCCCAGACAGCTCCCAGTGGGAGTGTCAGTTCTTCCTGTCATGATAATTTCATTGCCCTAAGCAGCTGCAATATAACTCCTTTTTAACTGGATCAGTGTTCCCTCCTTTTCACACAGGAAACACCAGTGTTGCCGACACATTGGTGTTTGCTCCGTTCATGTCCCTCTTCAGCTGGATTGAAGAGCCCAAAATAACACATTTAAAATCTTTCAAATTGGGTTCCTTGAATCTCATGCATTAGGAAGTTCTTTGCTCTTTGTGCTGATTTCTAGGCTCATTTCAGTTTCATTCTCAAATGGCACATATTTGCTCCAATATCAGTAGCACTATATCACAGAGTGACCATTCTTTGTGGACTAAAGAATTATTTCACTTTCTGAGTGGCAAAACTTGAACAAGACTGAATAACTGACTTCCAGAATTTCTCTGTGTGCATATCAGCTGAGATGCATTCACTGTCTCAGGCTTTTCTTCTTGGTTGTTTGTATGTGGAGCTCCTAAGAAGATTAATGGCAAAAATTTCAGAAACCTTTTTCTGTCCCCTCCCTGGTTTTCTTTCAGCACAGCAGCCTGCATTTGCTAAAGATTGAGCTTCTTCCCAACCTCCTGTTGATTAACTGGACACATACACACAATTTCTGGTAAAGAAAATATTCTTTATTTCCTGGCCTCACAGACAGGGCATAAGTAGAGTTGTAAAATTCAACCTCCAGTACCCTGGCTCTCCTCACTGTTTATGAATCTGTTTTCTAACTCAAGTGAAATCTGCACTTATGCTTAGGCTGATAAGGACATTTTGCATGCTGCCTGTGAAGGAGTTAGATATGTTTATCTGAGAAACTGTGATAGCTTATCCAAACCTCTTCTTTCTAGAAATCTCCAAGATATTTGTTTCCTGTTGACTAACGGTGAGCGTGGTGGTTTCCAAGGCAGAGGAGACAGAAGGGTCCATTGGGGGAAGACTCATTTTCTCTTCAAGGAGCAACTCCCTAATCCCTTCCTGCATAGCAAATGTGCAATGACAGTTCCCTGTGTCCCTGTTCCCCTGTTCCTTTGGAGCATGTCAGGAAGGCAAGGGAGTAGTTACAGGCTGAGAAAAGCAAAAAATCTCCTTCCCTCTGGCAATCCTTACCAGAAGCAGGGATGTGTCCCGTTCACCCAAGGGATGTATTGCAGGGGAAGGGATGGTTGCACACATTGGAGGGGTGGTGAGGGATGGTGTGCAGGTATAAGGAAGGCCAGGATGGCAATAGCTTTTATTAGACTGGCCTATTTATTTAGAAAAAAATAATACGCCATCAGATTTTTATCAACCACAAAGCAACTGTCCAGACAAATGGCTGCATAAACCATCATGCCCTGGCCCTTTTCCATCCATAATTTGCATGAGAAATTTGCCTTATAAATGTGGAGAACTAACATCTGTACAAAGAGAAGGAACTACCTAGGGAAAATCTCCTACTGGGATTCCATTCAGTGAGGGGACTTGGACTGCTCAGGGTAGTTACCAACTGATTCTGCAATTTGCTGCTTCATTTAATTTTCTCAGCCTAGTATTACATGATCAATAATATCCTGCAGTCCCGTAGACAAAAAGTACAGACAGTGTACCTTTCCAGGCTTGTATTGTTTATTTTTAACTGTGGATTTCATTATCTTGTAATTTCCTTACTTACTTCTCTGCTGGAGGTAACACTGGATTAATGTCTCCAGTTCTTATAAATTGGTAAAGAAAGCTTTAGCAGTAAGAAATTATCAGTTTTCTAATGCTCATTGCTGGTGTACTCATGTGCCAGAATTTAGAAAAAATACATTTTTTCTTATGTACTTTATTCTTGTGTCCGTTTTTCTTGCTTTTTTGTAGTTGGGGCTGAGGTGTGATATTCTACATGATGGTGAATTTTGAGATCCATCTGGAAAGCAGTAATTTATGTTGCTTTCTTGTCTTTATTTTTCCCATTCCTAATGCTGTTTTAATACATTTAAGACATTTTAATACATCTACAATGCATTTTACAAGATTATTCTTTGCTAAGATATGAATCAGTAATTAAACTTTATGGCCTTTAGCAAGAAAAATAACAATAACATCAAGGTAAACCAAATATGAAGTGGTGTGCTCTTATTATAATGAGGAGCCATGTCCAGTACAAAATTACCCCAAATAAAATTAATCCCAAAATGTTAGGCAAATTATTATTAGCATTATTATTAGTCATATGGTGATTGAAATCAAAGGGGTTAAGAGGCTGTGGACAACATGTCCTTCACCGGGCAAGAGGTACTGGCATAGTCTTTATGATTTTTTGCCTGCAACAGGCTTCAGTTCTGCCACACCTGTCAAAGAAACCTTTATTTTATACTCATCTCATTAAATACTATGCAAACAAGTTGGATTTCTACTCTAGATTTATAAATGCAGTGAGGTATAACGCAGTGAACTCCAGCTTGTTTGACTTGGAGAGGAGATATGTAAATTGCCAGTCATCTTCAATAATTTAGTCTGCTATGACAATATGATGAAAGCTGAATAAACTGCCAGAAGCTGTGGTCTTGCCTTCTGCACTTAAGATCTGGAATTGAGATTTTGCTGGAAATTATTTAGTGGACTTCCCTGTGTGATGGAAAAAGGTAATAGCATGGTTATAATTAATACTCCATTAACAAGCACGTGTTGTTAATTGAAAAGGAAAAAAGCAATTTCCCTGAGAGGAGCAAACAAGTTTAAAAGCTCCTGCCCCCTTTGCAGTGGAATAAACATGACAAGGCACAAAAGACTGAGGCATTAGCAGGATGATCACCATTAAGCTATTAATCGTTTTCCATTTTATTGCCGAGGGTTTTATACAATGCAATGCAATTCATTACACCTTTCCTGATACATCTAAAGCTGAATCCTGAAATGCTTTTTGGTGTTAAATAATACAACATAGTAGATACTATAAATTATAGGAAATGGTGGCATGAAGGATGTTGGATGGTGAATAATTTATGAAGATTAGAACAGAGCAAGGGGAGGAACCAGTGGTGGAGCAAAAAATCAAAGTGGAAAAGAAGTTTTCACAGGAGATCTGAAGAGTTAATGCAAGAGGCAGGCCTAGGAAGTTATTTCATGTGGCTTAAAAAAAAAAGTTTCTACTCCAGAAACATTCTCATACTGGAAGATACGCTGAAACTGTTTATTTGTGACTGAGGTAAAAGTTGTCTAATTAGTAGTGCAAGAGAGTCCAGAAAATTCTGAAAAAAAATTATCTTTGGAAATAATTATCTTTTGGAAATAATTTTGCCTTAGCAGGAGTGGGGGGTTCACTTCTCCAGGTGTCGCCAGGGAACACCAGAGAGGAAAATACCATTCTTCTCCAGTCCTTGAAAAGGTCACATTTTCATCTGGTTCTGGGGTAGCTTCCAAGCAGCCTTGTCTGATCACCGCCCCAGCCCTGGCTGGGGGTTCACAGCCATACTATATATTCTGAGGAACAGGGCTACACCATGGATAGATTATCCTACCCTGAGCTCCATAGTTGCTGCCACAATAAAGGAGAACTGGTGCACTTCTGGTGAGTAATACTCCATTAGAGACAGGCGATGCACTGGCCTCTGGAATGTGGAACAAGGGACTGCCATGACATGTTTACTACCACCACCAGAGGAGCCATTTGGAATGACATTGTAAAGTGTAATCAGTAATAAATTATTAATTAATGGCTTTTAAATGGTCTGAGTTCAGTATGTGGTGGCAAGGCTGTGAATGGAGCAATTATTAAAAAATTCATGTGTTCTTGGTCATAGAACTGATAAATACTGCAAAGTGCTCTTCGATTACGGAGTGGCTGGCAGTCCACTTGCACACCACATTTCTGTTTCTAGTTGCCAACAAACGATGGCTGTGCCCACGTTTGTCAGGCTCCCTCTAAGCTCTCAGCTGCCGTTTAGCACTTGTGGGCACACTGGCAGGGTGTGTTTTCCTGAGTGTTTGGAGGCTAATTTAAATGCCTGAGACACAGCCTTGGCTCTCCTCACCCCTCCCTCCCTCCCTTCTCCAGTCTCCCAGCCCCAGCTTTTACAGTGTCAGTCAAGCTAGCACAGACTAGGTATTAGCAGATATTGCTCTTCTGTCATTTACCTGAAGCCTGGTCTTCAACAGATCAGAGACATGTATATTTGAGAGCTGCTTCATTGCAAAAATGCAGGAAATTATGTAATCACCCACCTGTACAGAGCACTTTGATATGTAAGAATGAAATGTATATTGTCGTTAATTTCTGTTTTGGGGAGCTTTGCAGACCTGAAAAATCTGATTTGTTCAGTAGAGCATTAAATCCCATTTTTCTGTAAAGTAAGAGGGAAGACATAGTATAGACAGCTGAATTTGCACCCCTCCAACCTCCACTCTGGCACTGCTATTGTGGTTTTTTTCACCAACAGAGTTTTTACACTGCAATGATGTTAGAGGCATAGATTAGCTACTGAGGCCATGATTTCCAGGCACAGATGGAGAGTGAAACACCTTTTAATACTAGTACTTGAAATTCACTGTGTATGCTAAAGAGAAGGTGAGATAATTTCTCAGCAAAGAAATTGTTTCTGCAAGAAAGGATTGTTCCTGCAAGCTGATGCCAGCTGGGTTCATCAGAGGGTGTGAATGGAGCCATTGCTTGACTGCAGTTCAGGACCTGCACTCCCTCTGGCTTGCTCTAGGCTGATTGTCAGACCAGTCCTGCTGGAGGAGGAGAACCAACACAAACCTCCCCAGGCAGAGGAGGGAACTGAATCCCTCTTCCAAGACAATAAAGAAATGCTTGAGCCATCAGATGCTGGGGTGTTCTGGGACAGAGTCCTTGCCCCTCTGGTGCAAGCTGTTTGCTTCTGCATGACTTGGTTAAACAGTCCCTGTCCCAGCACAGCTCCACAGGGCATGTTCTCTTAGAGGTACAAAGGCAGTTTCCAGTCACTGCTCAGAAAGGGGATTATGAAATAAAGCTACAAGTCGGAGAGAATTCAGGTCAATTCAGGTTGATGAACTGCAAAACCAGAGGTGTGCTTCAATGCAGGCTGTAAACAAGTGTGGGCTCTTCAAGAGTATGAAGGAAGCCTCAGAGCTGCTTGTACTCTCTTGCTCTTGTGATACAATCCTGAGCTGGCCATCTGTGTTGGTACTCCCTGCAGGATAGCAGGCATTTTGTTTGGTCTTTGGAGCCCCTCCAGCACCAGGAGCATGATCCCTCTGTGAGGGCTTGCTCCTAAGTATGAGCAGTGCTACAAGTTTGACACTGCTTCATCACTTTACCAATGTATTTTCTTCTCCTTATTTTGACATCTGGGGTGAGAAAGTTTTTCACCAGAACCTTGCTCCACTCCACATATTTCTGTTTGCTCTGAAGAGCCAGCAGTTTCCAAGATTCCTGTGCAAAGAGAAGAACATTTACCACAGTAAATCCTAGGGTAAAAGATGTCACAGACACACAGACGGCAGCAGCAGCAAGGAAAGGGCTATGAACAGTTGCTTGGGGCATTGAGTGTGTGTGACCATTTTCTGCTGGAGGTACTTGTGTCCAGCTGAGATGTGGCACCATGCTCCAGTAGGGTCCCTGCTGTTGAGGGCAAGTTAAATAAATATTGTATGTCACAAAGGAAACCATCCTTGTAGGATTCCAGCTTGGAGATGGAAGCCATTTGTTATTCCTTCATGGACTAATGCAGGGTATTTGCTCCTCAGGTGAGTGTTACTGCACATACTGAAGCACAGGGAGGTTTAAGAAACCTCAAAGAAGACTACTGAACTTCTTTTCCCACCTGTGTAGATGTCCTGGGGGGGTCTCACAGACTCTTGTCTGGGCCTCTATTCCTGGAATATGTTTTTGGAGAAAAATGGAAATCACCCATTAAAGCCAGGGTCCCCTAACACGGTAAGTAATAAAAGGGTGGGACCTTGTCCTCCTGGAGTGCAGGTTCAGATAAAAACAGCTGGGTGTGTGCTGGAAACTCAGACACCTCCTACATACAAATACAGAATTCCTTACTGGGTGGCCTTTTAAGATCTGTTGAGGTGAGAATAAAAGGTGGGGTGAGAGAAAAGACTAATAACTTTTTCCAAACTACTCATTCCTGAGATACATTAAAAAATCAGAGGACTGCTAAAATCAATTAAATCACCATCTAGCTGCAGGTCTGTCCCAAGAAGCCCACAGCAGGCTGACCCCATTCAGCCATGGCCGTGGTGGGTCTCCATCCCTGCTGCCCAAAAAGCCAAGTGTCAAGAAGAGCATGGAGAGGGTACAGAACAACCTCAAACAAGCTTTCAGAGACTTGTGACGTGAAAGCCAGAGGAATTAAACAGTCTTTAGATGGCAGACAAACAATGAATTTTGTCTCTGACAACAAAAAGGTGAACTTTTAGGCAGTTTGCCTTGATGTCACCATTTGCATTCTGGAAAACAGTATTGAAGCAGTTAGGGGGCTCAGCCCAGGTCTTTGGGCTGTTGGTTATTTTTTGCAGCTCTTGGAACCATTCCTGTGTGACAAAGACATGGGTGTTTTACTTGCACAGGTATTTGTAAGATGTTTCAAATGTGGTTCTGGACCCTGGAGCTGTGCAGGTTTGGACCCTCCTCAGCAATCTTCTAGAAGTGATTAAGAAAAACTTGGTTCTCTTACACAAAAAGAAACAAAATTTTTTTTTCTCCTTTGTGTTGCAATAATATTTGAAAATAAAATTAAAATCCATGAAAATGCTGAAGATGGTATTAAAACCAGGCCAGTTCAAACCACTTCATCATGGACAGAATTTCAAAATGTTTGTCAGAGGATGTTTGGTATTGGCTTATTTTTAATTCAAAGTAGGCAGCAACTGCAGGTTGCACACACAATGATGTGCTGGAGCAGAGCAGGCTTAGAGAACTTAGAAATTTGTTATCAAGTTTTGGTCTTGCTTCACTAAAGCTGCATGTCCTTGAAAGAATGGCTTCTGTCCTGGATTCTGGCCTTTTCCCATGGTGATACGAGCCTTTCTCTGCAAAGAGCCTTGCAATTCTCATATAAACTGTAATGCTAAGAAAAGGAGTAGCAAAGTTATTATCTATGTGTGTGTATTGCTTACAGGAGGTGAGAGAAATATTTGAACATATTAGATGGTGGATGAAAATCAGATCCAACTTTTGAGAAAATAAATCTTCATAGAGCGCTCTTTTGCCCTGCCAAATCCTCCTCCTCTCCTAAGGCTTTGGTCTGAAACAGACAATTACCAGGCAGATCCAAAGGAATCTGCTGGTTCCCTGCTGGAAAGAGCAGGTGCCCAAGATACCACCGTTGCTGCTCTGTGCATATGCTGATTTCCCCAAAGGCATGGCCTGGGCTGCTCTCTTCATCTTCTTCAGAGGAGAATGACTCAATTATTTTCATGCCAGACTCACATGGCCATGCACTCTCGAGCCCTCACACTTCTAAGCTCTCATTCCCCTCTATTTGAGCCTCCAATTTCATTAGAATTCCTGCAGGAAATGTGAAGTCCCTCAAGGCCCAAAGATGTGCAGAAATGCCACAATTCCTTCAATCCCCAACATACAATTTATTCTCATCACCTTGTCCATAACCTTCCATTTGTTTTCAGCTTAGTTGCAGCTCTATCTTTTTCTCTTTCCCTCTCATCTTCTGTGCTAATACCTTTTCTACTCCAAAATCTTCCCTGTAACTTCCAATTAAACTCCAGTTTATGGGAGCAGGGCACTTGTCTAGAGGTCAGACCTTGGTCACTAAGGTTTTGTTCTTAATATACCTATGGATGAAGTGCTGAAGGTCTGGGAAACTTTCTTCAGAAGGCCAGAGCAGTAATTCCAGGAGCACAGGGCAAACACATTTTTTTGATGCTCTGATGATACTGTGACCACAAAGAGCATTGGCTGCAGTTGCTTTGATTGGGAAGTTGCAGCTTCTCCTTACTGATGGTGTCCATGACTTCCTCACCTCCTAGTTCAACAAGTTTCCCAGCAGGGGAAAATGCCTCTGGCCTGAGCATAGGTATCAGCTTGACTTCTTTTAGTTTCTAAGATCTCCTTCCCTTCTGCAAGCTTAATGCTGCTCCTCCTTTGTAGCTGGCTGCACTGTGAAAGCACATTTGTGTTTTAAGATGTTCTCACTCAGAGAGCTAATGGGATAGGTTAGAGAAGCACGCAGAAACAAGGCTAGGAGAGTTCCTAGTTTCCTGAAACACTTGCTTTTATTGCTGCTACTGAGAGGACTGCCACACTCCTGCAGAGCCTGTCCAAGCCTGCTGCCATGCTGTGTGATACACTGCTTTGGGAAGGCTGCAAACACCAGTGGCCATTGAGTATGCTGGGTACTGGGTAACCTCAGGAAACACAAAGACTAGGGAGCTGGTGAAATATCTCTTCTGTCCATTTGCCTTCCTGGTTAGGGATGACATATTCAATAGGTTACACCTCTCCCTGCTGTGGGAGGGAGGTGATTTCTTATGCCCTTGGTGAGCAGAGATTCTAAGCTACATGCAGGAAGAACAAAATCAGACATTTCTTTGCTAAAGAAGGATGAGCTGAAGAAGGATTTCCTGGTGGGCTCTGGTCAATGCTCACCTGGGCTTCCAAGAGGTCTGGTAGCTCATGTAATTGTTACGTTGGTACTCATTCTTGTAGATCAAATTAATTCAGACAAATGGTTCTGAATCAGCAGACCCAGAAAAAGAAGGCCTTTTGTCAATGTGCTTTTGTTCTTTATTGTTTATCCTAGAGTAATGAGCTGGTGAGGTCAGGGCCTCCCTCAGCTGGATGTTCTCTCTTTCTGTCAGATAGCTAGTGAGAGACAGCCTTGCCTGGATTAAATTATTCTCCTAAAAATGAATATGGGGGAAAAGACAAGTCTTAAGATACTCCCTTACAGAAACAGATCGGAACATGCTGAATGGTTTCCCTGAACTCTCAGGAAAAGTTGGGGTATGCCAGTAGGTGAATAAAGATGTTCTGAGGACTAATATAGCACTCTCTTTTCCATCAGTAGATCTGTCTCTTCTTTGTCTCTGTCTTCTGCAACACATTAATGAAGCCAGAGGACAGCCCAGATCTGCCGACTTCCTGGTGTCATTGTGAGGAGCCCCACATCTGCATTGATGGAGCTCTTTGTGGTGCCAGCTCTTATGCAGCACCACTGGAGCACAATTCAGTAAGTGGAACATTCAGGAACAGTTTTTAAAGTGTTTTTCATCTGGAAATACTGATTTATCAAAAACTAAACTCCATGTGGAACTAGTTATCCTTTTGAAAAATAGGCTTCTTTCTGGCATTTTAAAGATTCTATGTATTTTTTTTTAATTGAAAAAGAATGATGTAGGTGCAGGAAGATTTTTTTGTAGTTTTTCACCTCATTTCACTATTTTTAAAGCTAAAAATTCTTGTGATGCTGAACGTGATATCCATTCGATACACATCCTGTAAAACACCAGATGGATGTCATCTGGGAACGATGTCACCATCGTTTTTTATCAAAGTTAGATATCACTTAGAATTTCACAGGGTAGGTATTTAGATGCTTGATGCTGCTGAGAGGAATGCAGATATTAAAGATGAGATTCATTTTCCCTTTTCAACCATGGTTCCTCAGTTGTCCTCATCACCTGCTTAGTGTTTCCTTCCATAGCAGTCAAGCCAATCACACATTTAGAACTTGAGAATTCAGCTCTCACTTCCCCATTTCTCCACAATTTTCCCCAAATCCTGACACTCCAACCTGGAGTTCCATCAGAAATAAAGCTTCATTTAATGTTGTCTAGAAAAGTAAATAATTAAGCAAACAAAAAAACAAACAATTTTTTCAACTCCAAAAATTCACGCCTACTTTCTCACACATGGGATTGAGGTATAAAAGTACATTTCCTTATAAACCTTAGCTAGAAGAATGAATATTTTATGGCTGGAGCTTGCTCCACTTGACAGGGGAGAGATTCTTGCTTTCTTTTCTGTACTCCTTCCAATTTTTTTGAAGTCTCAAGATATTTTTCATGGGTTGCACTTAATTCTTACTTTTCCCCTTTTTTTTCTCTGTAGCGTTTGGTATTATCAGTACTATTATTTTGCTGTTTCCTTTATCAGGTTTATATAATGCAATTGCAGGTGAAACATCCCATAGGTAGGAAATGAGAGCCTGAGTATTTCCACTGTATTTCTTTACAACACATTGTATTAGCTGCTGTAGGTGACGGGCTCCAAGAAGGGGCTGGAAGGTTGGGTGTAGCTCCCAGCTCTGCTGCTGGGAGTTTTCAGCAATTTTCCCTGTCTTAGTTCACTCACCAGGAAATGCAGACTACAACACCCCTCATCACTGTCGAGCACTTCACTACCTAGTGATGAAAAAGTCTGTATAAGACTGTCATGTAATCAAGGAGGAAGATAGGTGAGAGTGAAAGGAAGAGAAGTCACACTAGATTACAGAGGAGATGAAGCAGTTTAATCCCACTCTTCCTCAGGTTCAGTATGCTTCAAGGGAAATATAAGATCTGACACCACGCAGACTGCTTGCATAAAAATAATACAAAAAATCTTTTCACTGCAGTACCCTTCTTTGGGTTATATACACTGATAAAATGGTTAAAAAAATCACTTTTCAATGCTTACAATGGCAGTTTGCTTGGTTCTTGTACTTGACCTGGTTTAGTTACTCATGTCAGAGCACATATATTTTCAAGGTTTGCTTTGCCTTGATTTGTATTCATCTATTTCTTTCCTTCAAATCCAGTACCACTGAGGGGAAAAGGAGAGACTGTGAGTGCAGCTACTGAAGCTGCATAAATCTTCTGAGGCATGGGCTCAGAAGAGACAGACACAAGGCACTGTGGTTTGGCACCAATAAGAGAAGAGAGATAGATTTCTACTCAAATGGACTTCTAGTCCTTGACTTCTTTCAGGGAAGGTGTACATGTGAAATACCATTATTCCTTTCACTGGTTAAAAATCCTATAAATTTGGAATAATAATAATAATAATGATAATATATTTATTAAAATCCCTTGTGGAAAATATAGTAATCATCAAGCTTCTCTGATGCTTGACCACACAGAGAATGTTTTGACCTTTGAAGCAATTAATAATGCTGAATGTGAAAGATTAGGAAAGGAAAAAAAGGCTTTTGTGTGCTTCATAAGATATTTGCTCCTTCATTCATTCATTTCAATTGCATTTGCAGACAGGAGACATGAAGTGTAAAAAAGTTGCTTTTGACTCTTAGCCTGGGATTTGCACAAAATTTGCTGAAGGAAATGCTTTTGCCCTCTCTTGCATCTGTTGTGCCCAAACTACTCCTCAAAGGGAAGAGAAAAGTGAGGGGGTGGTCTGGGATGGAAGGGAAAAGGCCAGTGGGACCCTGCTTTGCACCTTGGTTCAGGCCCTTCTCATGGGAATGGGGCACTCACAGGCTGCTGTGCACGTGTGGTGTTGGGAGGAGCATACAAAGTACATCACCTCTGCCCCCTTCTTCTCCAGCCTGAGACAAGCTGGAGGGGCTTTGTCGTGTTTTCTGACAGGTCTCTGTCCATCTCCAGGGTTGGGAAGGGCTCATCCCCAGAGACTGTACTGTCTTTCACGTGCTGCACTTGTCAGGCCCCATTGTTTGCTGGCAGGGAGACTCCAGCAGCAACGAGAGGAGAGGTCATCAAGAACTTGCAGCATGGCCAGACAGAACTAGCCAGGCAGCCAAGAAAAGTGAGATGCCCTGATGTTGTTTCTTGTGATGTTATCACTCCTAGCTCAGGTTCCAGGGTATTGTAGTTTTCAGAATCAAGACAAAACGGTCAGTTCCCCTGTGCCTGCTTCAACATGCTTTCCCCCTTTTCTCTGCATCAGTTACCAGGCACAGAGCCCTTCACATTCAGTCACTGCAGGGATCAGAGGGGCTTCAACTCATCAGGGAACCACACAAGCAAGCTGGTAAGTTCTGCTGACAGCTGCCTGCATTACTTCATTGCCACATCCCTCATCTGTTCCCTGCTCATACCCATCTGGTGCTTGTCTACCTGCAGGAAATTTGGTGGGTTTTAGAGATCCCTTGGCTGCTTGGGTCACGCAGGACCTGCTTTCCCTTACCTCTGCTATAACAACATGACTTCTCTCAGGTGGTTTGCACCACCAGTTTTTTGCTTTATTCCTCACTCCAGTCCTCATACATAAGCCTCTTGGTAGAGGTATGTTCTTTTAGAAATTCATCTATTTGGAGGACAAAGATTCTCCCCTTCTTTAACCTCTCTGTTGCTAAATTTTCTGCTTATTGATAAGTGTGCTTCTGAGGGAACCACTGCACATGCTGAGCACCCAAGCCATTAGCTGACATTAACTGTTGATGAAATGGTTTTTCTGATAGTCTGAGATGTCCCAGAAAACTTATATTCCTATCTTTTGTCTCTGTGTGGAAAGTAGCAAGGTGGGTTTGCTTACATGGGAAAGTTTATGAAAGAAAGGGAAAGAAGTTATCATTCATTCCTTTCAGCTTCATTTGCCACCTTCTCTCCTTTCTGTTGTTTGCAGCAGAAAAGGCCACACAAGCTGGTCTGGAGAGTCACTGCCCTTCTCCTCCATTAAGACATTAAACCAATAATTAGGTTGTCTACTGAAAATGCAGAGAGACGAATAAATGATTTATGAAGTACTTGGCATAGTAACTTGTATTGCCTGGAACAAATCAGTCTTTCCAAACAGTCACTGAGGAATTGTCTCCTTCTCTTCTTCCTGCCTCCAAATACAAATCTCAACAGCCCAGACCAGTCTGGGGGCTTTATCAGTGTCTGCTGTCAGGCAGAGTAAGAGTAGGAGGTCTGAGCTAGCCTGCACCAGGTGATGGAGCGTGGCACAGAGAGCCAGCTCTGGCTGTGGCCACCTGGCAGTGCTCTGCCCGTGTCAGGTGAGGGCTGCAGCATCCACACCTCACCCAAAACATTGTACAGCCGCTGTGTTTGGGCACAAGCCACACTGCACCATGTCCTAGAGCTGAGAGCTGCCTGCAGCCAGTCAGGGCTTCTCATGACTTGGGTTTTAGCTCCCACGTCATCCAAATATCCCATTAAACACCACAACTGTCCCCATTCATCAAGCTGTGACTCAGTTTCCATTCATGACCCATTTCTTCTACCAGGACCCTATAAAGAAACAGGCAGAAAAACCTCCTAGCCTGATGCAAATTACAGTGTCTCATATTTTATGACGTATTACACGAGAGGATTCTTATCACCCAGACCATTTAATCTTGGGGCCTAAAGCATTCAGAGTACTTTTTGCTTAGTTTCTGGAATAGGTCCAAATCTCACAGCTGTTTCCACATTGTTTGAGATCTATGCCTATAAACAGCATTCATGTCTTTTTTTACCTGACAATAGATGGTGCTCTTTCTATAATTATCTGTCTCCACAGTCCCTGCATATACTTTTTTTTTTTTAATTTAGAACAAACATAACAGTTTATCCTGGGGTTTGGACATTACAAGATTCCAAGGAGCAAAGGTAATAAATAACCACCTGCAAACAAACCTGTAGCACAGATAAACTCTCTGTTATGGCTGATCTGCCACAAGGACTCAGAATAGATCCTCAAATCTTAAGTGCTCAGGTGATGAGGGGTATTTAAATAGGGAGATAAATAGATGGAACAAGTTACAAAAATAATAAGCAATGATCTCAATCTCTTCCCTAGCTTGCACAAAACAAAACTCCCACTAACTCAGAAAATATTTGTCGTGCTATTTTCTTCATTCTGTGTTGGAATAAAAATGAAGGAGATGCTAAACAGCATCAAGAAAAATACACTTTATTTTCCCCTGTATTCATTTTAACTGTTTGCAAAGTACAGAGAAGGGTTCTGTTTTTTCCAGGACTTACAGAAGTCACAATTGTAACTAAACTCCAAGACTACAATATTTCCCAGTCAAGTTTAGAAGAGGGAAAATCATAAAATACCTTAAAATTTACTCCTCAAATAAAGCATAGTGATCAGCATTTAGAATAGTTTTGTGACTGCAAAGCTGTAATTTTTTGGACATGATTTCCTCCCATTCTTGATGTTATTTGTGCCCAAATGAAAGTCTTCAGCCTGACATTTACCTTCAAATCTTTTCCATTCACACAGATTGCATTATACATCTAATTTTTGTTCTAAATTGATTTTAAATTGAATGTCAGCTTGGAGGTCCTGCTCCTCAGGCTCTTTAGAGACTGAGCAAGACTCTTTGGAGACTGACTGAGCAGCATCTCAGCTCTTTTCCCCAGTGCATTTGAGGCCTCCAAATGTAGTCCTTGAAACCATCCTGGGGTGCTTGCAGCACTGGAGCTCTCCAGCTGATACTTGCTGTCCTTTGCAAGCAGAGCAGAAATACATGGTTTGTGTCTTCCTGAGGAATGAGTGCAGCTACCTACATCACACAGTAAGGGAAATACCAGTGTTAATCCACTGCTCTCATCCTGTACCCCATGCTTTGAACCCTTGTGCTGTGTCTGGGGAGGCTTTGGTGTCTCATCCAAAGTTCTCAAGTCTATGAGAGCTGCACAGGAGCTCCTACCAACGATGGCTGCTCACGCATCTCCAGTGCTTAAATTAGGAGAGAACCTTGCTAAAGTGGCACTCCTGGTGAGTGAGAAAAGGGGGACTTTTCAGGGGGAGGTCATACAACATGAGCCAGGAGCCTTGAGTCCTTTCTTCTTCCTTCTTCTTCATCTTTTTGCTGGCAGATTCTTCTAGTCTGTTAGACCTACGGGCTTTGCTGGTGTTTTTCCTCCCCTACTGTGTTTCCTCTCATTCAGAAAAATACACTGTCTCCTCTTGCTTCTTCCCCCCACACACTTCATCAATATGTAAAAAATACAGGAGGAAAATATTGTGTTAAAAAAGGCAATTTGTAAAAATACTCATCTGTCTAATTACATTTTTAGCCAGTAATAGAAATATGGCTGAATTCTAAGAAAAATCATTAGGTTAACAATATTTAGATAAACACATTGTCTATAAAGCAAAGGAAAAAAGTCCCTGTTTCTTTCATAGAAAGTATTAATATTTCAGACCGTTGATGTCAGAACTCAAAGAGAAACAAACGAAAATGTTGAAATGAATTCTAGGCCAATTAATGCTTCAGGCTGGAGAAAACAAAAATGTCTTAGAGCTTTGAAGGTTTTTGCCCTTATTTTAATAGTGGATAAATAAATAAATAAATAAATTGAAATTACAATCAGAATGACACAATCATTCTATCTTTATCAAAAGTTTAAGTTCTGATGAAGAGAGATTTTTGAGTGTTGGGGAAACATTCTGCTGACAAATGCTCAGTTGACCTTTAGCATCCATCCACACTGTGTGTACTGAAAGGAAGAGACTATCCTGCTGGTGACTTAGAAATGGTATTGCATCTTACTGTGGTACCAATATTTTCATTGTTTCTAATACCCTTCATTTTCAGAAGATAGACACCTTCATGTATGACCTAGACTGCAGAGACCAAATCCTGTTTTCATTTATGTTCGTGTAAACCATGAATGCTCTACTGAAGTCAGTGGAAATATTAAATTTATGCTACTATAATTAAGAACAGATGCTGCCCTGTGATCTCTAATGCTCTGTGTACCCTAATGTGTCGTAATGGGGAACCACTGAGGAGTATTTCTGAAGAAGGCACACAATAACATTTCAGTGGAGGACACAGAGGTACTCAAATGAAGCAACCGTGAAATCAAATGACCTTTCAATCTGTTTATGAGAGACTTTGTCATCTCCGCTTGGAGACAGCTGGAACAACAAGTGAGAGATCTTAATCTATATCCCAGAGAGTCTTCGCTTCAGTGAAATCCAAAAATACACACAGGCTCCTCAGCTGTCGCGGTCCTGTTTGTTTTCCCTCTACAGGTTTGAGCACTTGAGGAGTTTATGTCTTTTGGGTGCTCAGGGTGGGCTCTCATCAGCCTTCCCCAGAGAAGGATTCATCTGTAGTATACTACAAGCAGTCCTTGGGCAAAGATATAAAACGGATAAGGATTAGCATGATAAAAAAGAAGTTTCTTTTTTTTCCCGTCATACTGCAGATAAAGCTCATTGCTGGTTTACATGCTTGGCTGCTTGCCTTATGACAATAAAATCCCACCAGCATTCATGGACTGGAAACTTTGAGCCTTTGGAGCCTCTGGCCAGACATATCCTGTATAGAAGGTCCAATGAGAGGTTAGGTGACACAGAGACCCCAGTGTCTCATTAATTCCTCATCTTGGGCCAGACTAGGGGAAAGCCTGAACTATATTTGGGCTCAAATGGACTCAGAAACTTCATTAAGACAAGACCTAAATGCCTGCCAGCTGGTCCCTGGTCATGATGTCCCTCTGTGTGTTCTTAAGATGTGGGACATGTGACATGATATGTGCTAGTTTGGCTGACACTGCCAGAGAAAAGCATTGGCAGAGGTGCCCACTGGACATCCTCAGGCATCCTGCTCCCTCCCAGAGAGAGGGGTGCCAAGTGTTGGAGTGTGCCTTAGGCTGGCACCTGGTGTAACACCACTGAAGCCAAGGGAGCCAGACTTCTGGAGGGTATAAGCTGGCACAGAGCCACTAAGACAAGTGGAACCACCATAAATTCTGGTATCAGCCTGTAATTTGTCTTCTGTCAGCTTTCCCTGAGTTTGACTCAAATAACCACTCCAGAGAAGAAATTACCGTTTTCCAGTCCTTACAGCTATCCAATCTTCTTTTATGGGTTCCAGTTGCTTCTTGCAAAGTGCAGTTCAGCCCTCTACATATCTCACAGCAATCATGTGCATCAGAAATTCTGCTTAATCCAGAAAAGGGCCCTAAAGCAGTGGGTAGAGAAGAGGATCACATGTTGAAAGGATGCAATTAAAGCTTTAATGACAAATACACTAGGTTGAAGAGGGATAGGAGGGAGAAAGAAAGCTGCTCATGGGATTTTTAGTTTAGAGGATTTTAAAAAATTACCTACTGTCAGTGTTTTCCTGTCTGTGTGAGGTGTGTCTCTATTGGCATGCATGCCATGCTATACCAGGTATTTAGCACACTATACTAGTGGCATACCATGGAAAATGCTCTATAACAAAAAATGCCACACTAGTGGAGGAATACTAAATGCCTTCTCATGCTTCAGCATCAAATCCTCTTGTCTCTGTTGCTGCTAACACTGCAGAAAGAGATATGCTAAAGCGAGTATGAAAACTTACAAGCACCATATCTATGGCTTTGTTTGGTTCAGTCTTACAAGGGTCAGGCATTTTCACCCGCTTGAAAAAATATTTCATCACTGAAGTGGCTTCCTAGAACAATTTTGAACTGAGTCTCAGTCTAGATGTTCCTGTGCTCAGATTCTTTAAGCCTAGGTGCTTAGCAATAGCACATTCAGGGAATGTAATTCTTGTCCCAAAAATAGCTTTGTGCTTGCTTTGCATAGGAAACAGTTAAAAGGAATGGTTTTTGAAGAGAAAAGTGTTCCATTTAATAATTGATTTTTTTTTTTTACATCAAAAACACCGACTAGGATGGTGAGTCACCCCTAACAGCAACGGTGACTTGCATTTCAAAGAGCTGCCATGGAAAAAAACCTGAAGAGTTAGCCTAGTAATAAAAGTTTCACAGCTCATGCAGCTTTTATTATTCACTGGGACACAAAATCATAACCATAAATTATAATGCTATGAATGATTGAGGGTTTCTAACAGGCACAAAGCAAAAAGAAACACTTTGCAAAGCCCAACCATTGTTGGACTAATTAAAAGTCTTTGAAAAGGTCCTAATATCTGACTCTGAAGTCCCTTATCTCTGCAGGTGTCATTGCAAGTTAACATTAGCTGCCAAAACTGGTCATGCTTGAGCTGATGTTCATCTCTGTTGCTTGTTGCTCAAAGCAAGCCCAAGGAAGTTCTTTTGGGCAGAAGATGCTTTCCTTGGGTAGGAACAGGAGAGAGAACTCAGGTCAACACAACCCCCAGGTGACCCTCAGTGGTACAAAGGTTTTTCTCAGCCTGGGATGAAACTTCATGAAGACAGCTGCTTATTCTGCCTACTAAAGTAGAGAAAGGACTCATCTCAAGAAAAGAGTGAATTCACTCAGTAGGACTCTCAAGGGAGTCTGAGGAGACCTAGTCTTCTGCCACTCTGGTTTTATGCTTCACACAGAGATGGAAGTTGGTCTTGGAGAAGAAGGGAAAACTTCTTCCCACTATTAAACTGGGAATAACACTCACATGATGGTCTGAGAACAGAATTCCTGCTTTCAGGTCACCCAGGAAAAAAACCCCTTAAACTTAAAAATCTGGGAGCTGGCAGGAAACAGAAATTGTGCTGCATGTTAGAAAGAAAAAAAACCCAAACAAATAATATTGTTGTATTTAATAGTTTCTAGTGTTTGAGAAACTTTAGGAATATTATATAAAAAAGGAGCATAAGGAACTTTCTGCTTAGGACTCTTAGGTTTGAGATTGTCCGTGAAATGGAAAATAATATGGAAAATTTGCCTTAGAGACACTGAGGTGAAATTTACTCCTGTTGGATATGGCTTTTAGCATTTTTAGTGTTGAATAATGCCTATTCTTTTGATGCTTGCTGTATTGTATTGCTGTATTTTAAAACTTTACTGCTTGCACTCATGATTTTGAATGACCTCCCATTTTATTTGAAATAAAGAAGATCTGTTGCTGTCTTCTGTGTCTGTGGCAAATGATTGTGACTTCAAAATCCACATAAAGCCTTGGGAAAGTAATTTAAAGACCAAGGAGTTTATTTTATCATAAGGTCCTGACTGAGAACTTAGTTATGGCAATACAGAGACAGGTTTTCCAAGGGGAACTGGTGCTTATCAGAAGCCTTCAGCTGAAAGCTTCAGCTTTACCTGGGGCTATGAATGTTTAAATTTTAAGCATTTACCCCCTAATGGCATTTAAAGTCAGATGTCTGAGCTCACTGTGCAGTCCCTGGGGAGGGATAGGTCATGCCAATCCTGGGAGATGAGGCCCACTGGGAGAGCCTGCAGCAGTATCTACCTCCCAAATGAGACCTACATGACCTATTGGCAGCCCAGCTGTGGTAGCTGGGGACTGCACTTGAGCTAATAAACACTGCCTCTTCAGCAGAGACAAACAGCAGTGTCCCAGGACGTGAAATGGGTGCAGCTTGTTAGAAAGTCATGACAACATGACCAAAATTTCCTATGACCGTGACTTGATCAGAGCCTTGAGATGGAGATTTTAATTTTAAAAGTTCCACAAAGCAGAGCAAAAAGTTTTAAATTAAAAAACAAATAATTTAAAAACCAAACAAAATACCCCAAATGACCCCAGATTAAAATAAAGACTACAATCTGTTACTTGGTAAACAGAGAAAAGTGTCAAAATAAAAAAAAAAACCAAACAGAAATAGAAGGAAGGGGCTTATAATCTGATCCTGCCAAGCCCACTGCTTACCTCCATCCTCCTTTGCTTTCAGTCATTCTGTGACTTTACCAGCTGGAGCAAACTGTGCATAGCCCTGTTTTGGTCCCCATCTGCCAAGGAGTTTTTGATGTCCTGGCAGTTACAGTTTAGACAAGAGACAGGCATTGAGGAAAAGATGAAAGGAAGACTAAAAATGTTAATCAACCTAAAGTATTCGTGCTATTGTGACTTTTGCACATAGGTTTCAACACACTGCCCCTTTGGAAAGAAGTGAGGTCCTTTGCTGTTTCAGAGGCTAGTGAATGTCCTTGTAGGTAGGTGTCTATCCTCCCAGCCAACTGAAGCTAACACACAAGATAAAATGTTGTCTTAAAAAGAACAATATCATCAATAAATAAATAATCAAACAAAACCTGTGATGGGTTCTAAATCCGAACATGCAGCGTTTTTCGGATATCTAAGCACATTTATACTACATTGGGAAAGTTTGTTCTTCAAAAACTGCTTTAATTAAAATTTTAGTACCTAATGAACAGTCTGAACCACAGCTCTGTTCTTTTAGCTAAACAGACGGAGGGTGTTTTGAGTGTCAGCACTTGGACATTTGTGATTGTGAATTCAGGAAAAATGTGCCCCTCTTGTTTGCAAGCCCAGTTTCCAGTGGGGTGGGGGTTCAGCAGCTGAGGCCCAAGGCTTGGGGAGGTCTGACCTGAACTACTCCTGAGAACTCTGTCTGTGTCTGTATATGGGAAACCTGAAATTATGTTTCTTACATGTTTTAGGCTTGTTATATTCATGGTGATCACAGATAAAGTAGAGTTAATAATTTGATTAGATCATAAAATAGCCCTGGTGGGGGGAAAACAGGCTTTTTGGGGAAGTAGAGGTTGTTTCCTATGGTGGATGTGTGGAAGGGCTGCAGACTGATGAGCAGCTGTCCCAGAGCATTGCAGTGGGAGGCAGTGGTGCTGCTGAGGAGCTGAGGGAGAATGGAGAGTCTGGCACAGGATACTGGGGCTGTGCAGGTGAGGACCTCGACAAGACCCAGACAATGGTTTGAGATGAAGTCCTGGGGAAAAGAGTGGACTTTATGGAGCATTAGCCTTGAGTGTGTGGGATAGATGTCCCAGGGCAGTTTGTGGTAGCTGTGTTGTACACGTGGTGTCTGGAGAGTAATCCATAAGGGCCATAAACAGCAGCTGGAGCATGGCATGTGTGGGCTACTTAAGCAGGATGGTGTGAGCCATATCTGAAGGCTAGGATATTTCCCTGTCAGGGAAGTGAGGGCTGACCTGGACCTGCATGATAAGACACTGTTTTTTTCAGTTGTATCACTCTTATATTCAGGAAGAGGGGAAGCAGCATACCAAACTTCATTCCCATTCATCCTGTGTCTGTTAAAGAGTCTGCCATTCTAGCTCCATAAATTCCAGGATGGTATAACTCCTTGCTGACAGCCAAAAAAGTTATCTGCTGAATCAAGGCTTCTGCACTGAAACTTCCTTCCAGGAAAGCAAGGGAACAACAGGACATCTCTCACTGAAATGTCCTGCCAGTTCTGAGCAGCCGATTGGAAAGGAAACATCAGGACAGAGAGTTTCTTAGACCAGCACTGAATAGGAGAGGCTGAGAAAGTCATTCTCCCCCAAAGACTCTCTTCCCCAGTCTTGTTCTTGCACTGACTTTGTTCTGGTATCTCCCTGTAATATTAATATAGACAATGAAAGCAGGCAGACTAAAAGGACTCCTTTAATATACTGCTTCAAGAATCCCCAGGGTGCAGTACAGACAGTAGTAGCGTGGTGCATTATTGCAGCTGCTGTTGGAGACTTTGACTTCTTTATAGAGTAAGAAGTTTGTGTCAGGTCTACTGAACAGGATGGTAATATGGCATGGACTAAAGCTGGCATCTGCTGCTCCTTCCACTTCTGTACTTAGAGGGGCAGGTTCTGGGGAGCTGTGAATCGGGGCAGAACAAGGGACAGAAGCAGGAAAATCAGAAAAGCTTTAGGAGATGGGACATTGGATGTGCTGGTACCTAGAGTATTGGATGAAAGAAGCACTGGGATGGTAAGAATGCAGACAAGTCTGCCAGTGCAGCTAAGAACATGAGAAAGTCCACTTCAATACTTGAATTAGCCAATCTCTTTCACAGTGATCCCATTCCCTTCTTGCAGCCTTTCTGTCACAGCCTTTCCTCTCAGGTGAATCAAGAAGAAAGATTTTCTTCTTAAAATTCAGCAGAGGTGTCAAGACTTAGCTCCTGGCAGAATAAAAAGTGCCAGACAGTGGCAGGGCAAACATCTTAAAGAAATCTTATTGTTTCTGGAACTGTAAAAGTTCTGTAGACAGCAGTGTAGAGAGAGAGCTAAATTGTATGGCCAGGAAAGGCACCAAAAAGGCTGCACCACAGCAGTGCATGCACATCACTGCCTGATGCCGGATGGAGACTCCTATGTGCTTCAGTCCTGCTGTTCCCATTTTCCTGTGCTCATGAGGCTGAGGGCTGAGCTTTGAGGGATTCTTCTGACCCTGCTGTTTCTCTATCACTGCACTCCAGGGCTTGGGGGAGCCATAAAGATGAGTATCATGCAGTTCTTAGGCAGCAATCACTGCCATGATCCTGTGTGCTGATGCCCTCTTCATTGCCCCTCAGACACCCCACAGTGCTTGTTATCAGCTCTTTCTCTTCTGTAGAGTGTGAAAGGATAGCACTCACCCGGCACTCTAACAGATGACTTTTTATGACTTTTTATCTCCTCTCAGAACAAACCTGGGCTTGGGGTTTCCTGAAGGAAGAGAGCTTTGTGTTGCAGCAGGCAGAGAGGCACAAAACCAGGCTAAAAAGTCCTCACCGCTCTGTTGAGTATAAAATGTATAAATAAAATAACAATTTGATTTCCATCTTTCTCAGCATTTGCAGGACTCTAATGAAGTCAGGAGACTTTAAATGATCCACAGTGATACCTGTGGATCTATTCCAAATTCCCTTATAGAAAGGGAATTCATAAAGGGAATATATAAGGGGAATAATGTGCTTCTCATAAAGAGAAGAATATCCTGATAAAGAAACTGTATATAATGCTACTGTAGTCTCTTTTGCATCCTCTTCCCTGTTTCACAGGACCTCCTCCCTCTTTATGCTGAGGAGATGGTATAGGAGGTCAAGAAATGAGTGAACCCGACTCTCATTTCTTTCTTTTGCGTGACAAGGATGTGCGTGATTCTGCAAGAACTCCCAGGATTTACCACTGGAAGACTTAGTCTCTTTCACAATGTTTTAAATGTTTTAAACCTTCTGCATCTTGGATGATGTTTTCAATAAAACTCCTTTCTCCAGGAACAGTCCTGCAGGGCCCTGCCTACCTCTGTGCTCTGAGTGTGGAGAACTCAGGCCTGAGTCACTTCTGGTGGCTGGCAGAGATCACACTGGGACAATGGAGGGGAGGCTCAGGCTTGAGCTACAGATCATGGAACTTGTGGAATATATCTAGACATATGTGAGGTTAATGAGGAGCAAAGCTCACTGTTTCTTCAACAGATTCACTCTTCTTGCTGAATCCAAAATTCAGCCTCCCAGATTAAGAGGCTAAAAAGGGGAGCAAATTTATGTGGTGTGAAAGTGAACTGATGCTGGCACATACATCCTGTTGAGCCCTCCCCTTCCCAGGATTTTAGGCGGAATGAGGGAGAAGGCTATGAACTTCTTTTTATTCCTCTTAATTTGAAGGATCAGTTCTTGCTATTATGCTTCCTTAAACAAAACAAAGCAAAGTCAGTTATAATTTTTTACAGTGTTTTTTCATGAGGAAAAGGTTTATGAGACTGGGATGACTGCACTCAGGTTATGTGCAGCTGAGACCCAGTCTGGGGAGAGTCCACTTCCCTCTTACCCCCTTGTTATCTATTGGGAAAGGTTCTGCCAAATGGTTTGGTACTAAATGCTCCCCGAATGAGTGATCCCAGTGTCTCCAGTTTGAGTCCATTACCGTAATGGTAGTTATTCATCAGTAATGAACCATGCAGTTAACTTGCTGGAGACAGCGTGGCTAATTGAAAATGAGGCAAGAGGTTCTTTTAATATTATTTTTCCTCCATTTGCTTTCAATACCTCTTTACTCCTCAGTGAGATCTGATGGAAGTTTTAATTACCTCTGAGAACAATAACTATATAAAGGCCCTACCTCTTTGTCTGAAGCAGTTTGCCTAGAGATGAGCGATGTTGTATGCTTAGGTCTCAGAAGGAAGCTGAGGCTGACAGGGATGGTAAATCCTTGTTACGCGCTGAAACCTTGGATAGTAAATTTTTAAAACTATTTCCATTCTGGCCAATCTGTCTTACCTTTCTGTCTCTTGTAAAGTATTTCTCCCCCTGTTATCTGTCTGCCACACGCAGAACAGTGTAAGTGGAAATATTAATATCCCTATGAAATATTCTTTGCCCTAACTCTCTCATCACATTTTGGGTATGGATATTTCTTCCTTCCTTCATTAGCTCACCTTTCATGTTTCTCTTCTTGGCACAGGTTTTAAGTCTTTTAGAGGTTTTAAGTCTTTAGGCAGATGATGTCAGGGACTGACCACAGAGAAAAGCTAAGTCCAGATCTTTCTGTGCAGCCCAGTCTGTCCCACAGCCTAGATGTCACAGTGGGTGCATTAGGAATATAAGAACGAGTGAACTGAACAAATGGGAATCAGTTGTTACTATAAAGGCACTGCGATTTATTTCACAGTATTATGAAAAACTGTTCCCAAGCATAGTGGCAACTTTTCTTGAGGAAGGCTGGTGGCAGAAATTAGTAATTGAGAAATATATGTTATGTGGAAATTTGCAAATTGTTTCCATTTTAAGGAGTTTTGGATTTGTTTTTATGTTTAGAGTGTGCTGCAAATTTTTAGAGCATATTGTAGAGATTCTTTGTGTTGCATTTTCCAAAAATTAAAAAATAGTCTAGAGAGAATTATGAAAGAATCAAGAAATAAAAATCCTTGATGATAATTTCAGTAACAATTCTGACAGTGAGCTAAGAATGTCATCCAACACTTCATAAGAAATAGACACTCTAATATCATATTTGCTTTTCAGGGTGCTTAAATAAAAAAAGCCATTTACCAATGAAAAGCTTTTGCCTTTGCAAAAATTCTAATTAGTTCTGCTATATGTTTGAGAACTGCCTTGGATTAAAAAGCAGGATGACTTGTCCTCCCACCCTAAGCTTGACAGAGCTTACGTAAGTTCAGAAAAGAGTCTAAAAAAGCATTTTTTTCTCGTTGTTTTTTGTCCTTTTTCAGCCTCTGCATTCCTGTCTGGAAGAACACTTGGCTCTATATCTTACAATTTCCAGCTTCACCCAAGATGCCACAAATCTCAAGATGGATGTTATCCTCAGAAGACCTGTAGCCCATGCCTTGGCTTTTCAATTGCTATAATTCCTCAGCTGCCTAGAGGACTTAGGTGGTCCCTTTCCATTGAAAATTAATGGGAGCTGAGTCTTCAAGTCCCTTAAGTGGACTTGAAACTTGCAGCCAAGAGATGTAGAGAAGCATCCCAGCTTAAATATCAGGCTAAGGTTGCTTTTGCCTCACCAGCACTGTCATGACCCCACTGATGCTGCTGTGTGAAAGTTCTGCTGATCTCCTCACTCTTTTTCTGTGCATGTTATGCTAAGGGATGCCTACAGAGAAATAAAGCTCTTTGTTGGCCTCTTGCAGACAGCAGGGAAGTTTCTATGGAGACAAAGGAGGATGCAGAGGATTTATGCTATTGGCAGCTGGGAAGGGCCAGCCTCGCTGACAGGTCTCAGCTCTTACCTGCAGTCACATTTATGGATGGTGAGCAGCAATGCTGCAAGGTCAAATTCTAGGTTCTAGGCTGTGCCTTTCGCAATGAATTGACCCCCGCGTTGCTCCCTCTGCTATAATTTCAGAGTCAAGTGGTATGATTCTGGGAACTGGGAGTTGTTATTAACACATGAGGGTCACCACAAATCCAAAAACCATCATCAAAAGGGACAAAGTCTCAAGTTCAGAGGGGAGAGACAGCACACCAAAGAGTTCCTGCTAATCTCTGGGAATACAGAGAGATGGTTCAGTCATAAATATATATTTGGGCAAATCAAAATCTTTTGGAGAGAGCATTTTTCTCTTTGTCAAGGATTTTTGCTCTGATGGGGCCATGGAAGATAGACAGCTGTATCTGTATCCCTTGAGGTGGGAGCTGGGCTCAGGGCACAGAGGGATATTTTTGCAACAGTTCTTTTTGATTTATCTCCAAATAAACTTGTTCACAAAAATGCCCCTCTCATGAAGCATGCTGTGCTGTTGAATTTTCACGTGATTTTGGTACAGTACTTTCAGGGGGAAACAGGGAAACAAATAGTCTGTTGAGCAGGAGGAAACAGGATTTTTTTTCTCTGGGTAGATGACACTTGCAAACTTAAAATTCCTTCCCAGAACCTCATCAAAGTCTCTCTATCCCACTGTGCTGATGTCAGCCCCTAATGGGTATTTGGAGAACCTGCACAAGAACCATACGCAGACAAAAGAGCTGTTTCCTGGACACCCTCCTGGCTAAGAACTGTTCTGGGCCTTGAAACACTGTGTTTTGACCCTTCTCACTTTTCCACTGTTGGTTATGATTGGCTCTAGTAGTAATGCAGCAAGTGGCTGCAAATGACTGCTGAGTTTTGGGGCAGGAATCAAAGGATAACACCTTTTCTGAGCTGTGGATGGGAGTAAGTTGTTTGTCAAAAAGTGTTCAAGACAGAATTCTGGATAAGGCCAAAAGGAAGGCTCCATGAACCCTTCTGTAGTGAAAAAGCATCGTGAACAATCTGTGATGGGAAATGCAGTTTGATCCCTCAGCCACAGAAGGGTTTTTCCCAGCAGCTAAAGGGCAGTTATTTTGTCCAGAGGACCTCAGGTTACCAAAGTATGAATATGAGGATTTTCACCACCACTTGATACTTGTAGGACTACTAAAATAGTTGAAAAACCATTTGTGAGGTCTCTGCACCCCACTTCTCTGAAACAGCAGAGTGTGACTAAAGACCAAAGCAATCCACATGTCTTCCTATGCTTGAGCTATCACTGTTGAGAATCAGAAAAGTTTTTCCTTAAAAATATTCTGCCGTGTTGGACAAATAACAGTCTCTTGGTTAATTCAGTGTGACATGTGTCTGCTCCCTTTCCAATTATCATGTCATGTTGTGGCAAGTTTATGAGCCAGAGGAGTCTGTCAGTATGCAGGGTCCTGTGGGGCCAGCAGGCAGGAGAGATGACCCGTTATCTCTGAGCCTCATTGCTTGAAGGTGCTGAACTTTGACATTGCTCTTACTAAATGTAGGAACACCCCTACAGCTGTCACTGTCTCTTTTCATCCCAGCCCTGTTCCATGTGGGCCATTTATGATTTTATTACCTTAATTGACATGAAATAAAACAGTGAGGTTTTTCTGAGAACCAGCAGCTCACCCTTCAGACACATTTGCTTTGTTCTAGGCTGATCGAAAGAGGGGAGGGGAGAAGGGAAGAGTCAGAGGGTGGAAGTGGTGGTAGCACTTTATAGACATGTAGAGGAGCATGATGGAGAGCAAGGAAAACAGTTCAGTGGTAGTCACAGGGGCAGGGAGGGGACTCTAGAAGAGCAAAACAGTTGTAAATTGTGTCTGAGTCAGTGTGGGAGATGATGGGTGTGGGTGATGACTGGGCTTTACAAAACCAGGGACAAGTGAATTGTGCCAACCTGTCCTAGAAGGGCAGCAGCAAGCTCCCTAGGAGTTGCATGCTGTAGAGAAGGGAGGATCCCACAGCTGGCTGCTTTCTGTGATCTGCTGATCTTTTGACATAGAACATGAGTTGAAAGTAGGTCACTTCATTGTCAAGATGTGAGTTAGCTCAAGGAGGTGGTTGTGGTGGTAGAAAACATTCCTCTACCATGGATCTCTCAGTGCAGTAGTGCTGGATGTCAACCACTGCCCTTGCAGAGCTGTACCCAAAGCTGCCTGCCTGCTACGACACAGCCTGCTGTAGTGGTTTCCTTTTGCTGCTGCAGCAGAAGGGCAAGGGGAAGTGTTGCAGTGTCAGATAGGATTGCACGTGCCAGAGACAGCCTTGCCTGTGGGATGGCTCTTCAGCTGTCCCTTGCCCTTTGCACAAAGGAAGACAGCACCTCATCCAAGCCCCTATTTGTGTTTGTGTATGTTCATAATTCTGGTCAGTCTTTTCATTTTGCAGCAAAAAGACAATTCATTCTCTTAGCTGTTATGACAACAAAAAACCAAACCAAACCAAAACCAAACCAGTCATATATATCTGTTCTGCTTTTAGCAGTCCATGCAGAAATGCCTCCACCGAGACAGGCTTGCTGTGATTCCCTGCTTGGTAGGAGGTGATGGGTTCAGCCTGTGGGGCAAACTGCAGACCTCATGGAAATGCACAGGAAACAGAACAGGTATTGATACCTAGGATGGATCCAACTTTGTTCTCAGGAGTCCTACCTGGCAAAATGTTTGGCTGAATCTTCACTGGTGAAATATCACTGGTTTGAGTGGGGCTACACTGATTTCTAAATACTAGTTCACATCCAGTGTGTCCATCTCCATCTTATGATCAGCTGTCTTCCTCAGAGCTCAGGTAGCTGGTCATGCTAATGCCTGATTTCCTCACCTTTTGAGAAAATTTAATAGCTATGTAGCGCTGGTAACAGCTTGGAATGTCAAAACCTAAGACACAAATGCAAAGAGAAATACAAAGAACACTCTAGTGCAGGGTTTTCATAATGTCTTTTTTTCTTTCTGATTATGGTTTAGCCTACAATCATGACTTGTAGTTAAATATATGTCTTTACTCAGAGATGCATGCCAATAGTGTTAACCTTGAGGCTGGAAGCTTGTACCTAATTAATTTTGCTCAGGTCTTTACTGAAAGCTGTTTTTGGTTATTCCTCATTACTGAGTGGAGCTGCATGACTGTTTAGGGAAGCCAGAGAAAGTCTCTGAAATTTAGCTGAGACTGCAGACAGTGTGATGAAGTATCCTGAAATTTGGCTGGGAAACCCTGTCTAAGACAGGTCTCACAGTTTCCATGTAGCCATCTGCCACCTATCACTGTCTTACACAGCAAACCTTCCATCTGAAATAAGTGACTGGAGTGATGTTCCCAACAAGGAGCCAAGTCTGGCGCTTTTTGCCCTTGTGGAGTCAAGTCTGCCTGGGGCCAGACCCTGGTGCCTGATGTACTCATAAAGGGATGGGGAACATGTTCAGAAGCAAGTGCTACTTTTTAATGTATTTACCAGTTGGGATATTGCCACATGTGCTCAAACACGGGAGCCAGGTTGTTTAAAGGCACAGTGGGTATGAAAGAAGCATCCGGGATGTTGGTTTTGCACTGACACAAAAGATGCCATCCCTAGCAAGGCAGAAGGTGTGTCCAATGCCAGGACAGTGCCTCTGCTCTGTGACTATGCTGGTTTTCAGGGGGGCATTGCTCATGTGAGATTCCATGAGACTGTTTCAGACCAAAGTGAGGACCACAGACTATGCATCTTCTCCCTTGTTTGGCTTCTTTTTATTTTTTATTTCTCTTATAGTCTTGTAGATGCTATGTGCTCTCTAACTCAGTAGCTAATTACTACTAGTGTTATACTTGACTTTCAAACTTTTGATAGTTCCTTGATAGCTCCTTGTAGCCATCAAAATTCAACGAGGGTAAATAAATATTTGCTTTTATATCATCTGTTGTGATAAAAGATGTTCTGAAACAATATACTAGCTATACCTTTTTATTGATTTGTTTGCTTTTGTCTTTCAAGCTGCCAAGGTTTTAAAGCAGTCTTTTATTTTAAAGCTACTTGTTTCTAAATTCAATAAAACCAGAATATTTTTCCTGTGCTATCTCCTATTAAAATCTATGTATTTGGTACTGCTGGCCTGTGGTTTTCTTATCAAACTAATTTAAATCTAAGGAGAAGAAGAAGAAGAGAGAAAATAAATGATCTTAATTGCTGATGATGTTATGAAAAAGCCAAGAGAGATAGCTTTTTACTTGAATTTCTAGTAAAAAAGAAACCATTTTGTTCACAAAGTGATAGAAACAAGAAATGGAAAAGGTCAGCAAGGATATCTTCTCCCTTTACCCTCACCATCAATGCTCAGCAACTACCAAGAAACATTTCTAGCAGATTTTCAACAGCCTAATGATACCTGTGTAGCAATGGCTGAAACTCACACTTAGGCTGGGCTTCAGCAGAAAGCCTATGACCTAGCCTATGACCTACAGCTTACATCATTTAAGCTCAGGGACATGAGATCTTCATTCTGTAAACTTCATGTTTTCTGCAGTTTTTCATGGCCTATCCAGGAGCATTAATTTTGATGATATTGGAAACAGTCCAATGTGGAAATATCTGCTTAGGAATGCCCTGTCTCAGGCAAACCACAGAGCCTGAAAAACAAATAATCATCTTGTCCCTGCCTCATTAGTCTGTAAGGTGAAGGCCGTGGTGGGTCACCCTGGCTCGAGCAGTGAATCCAGAGCTCCCCTAGGTGTTTGTGTCAGTGACTAAACTCCACAGCCTGGAAAGGCAAGCACTCCCAAGTGTCTGTTGATGTGCTTAACCTTGAGTGGGTTAAACTATCCACAAAACTGATACATACATAAATCTACATTCCCTTTTCATTCATCTACAGCTAAAATTCAATCCACCCTGTTCAGTTTAAAGAGCAGGAAAAAACAATTCCTGAATATCTTATGGGATCCATACTGGTTTTAAACAACAACCGCTATATGCATTCAGAAAACTTAAGGAAATTCTTCAAATTTCCACTTTGTAATGAAATTTGCATTCAAACAATTCGTGATAGAGCCGAACACCTTGATTAATCTTATCTCAGTTCTTTGAAGATTTAATGCATGTTTTCTAAGTGTAAAGAACCACATGAACCTCTCATTCATAAATTCTACCTTCTTTGCTCCCAGGAGTTAAAAAATCAGCTGTTGCCTTTATCCTGGACTTGATTTGTTTACACTTATACTTATAATTTGCAGCTACTGTCATAAGTTTCACAATGATGCTCGTTACCTGAAACTGCACAAAGAACTAACTCATTATTCTTGTCAATACAGCATCAAGGAAAAAGGCTTTTTCCCATGAATATAGAGTAACCTTTAAGGATTTGCCCATGTTACATCTGCTTCTGTAACTATTTTTGTGTAGCCCTATCACCTCCTTAAATAACATTAACTGAGATCACAGGAGTATTGCTCTGCTGGCATGGGCAAAATTATAAAACCACAGGAATATCTGTCCAAACACAGACCAAAGGACCATTGAGATCCACATCTTGTCTCTAGCAGAAATCAACAACGTGAATATTAAGAAAAACAAAAGACAAAAAAAGGGCAAGCATAAATTCTTTAGCCTCGAGGACAGACCTTCATCTCCTTTTCATCTGCTGTGCTGCAGATGCAGAGCATGTGGAACATTAAGTTTAATAGCTGTTTGGGGTAGCATCCTTCTGTGCATTTGACTCTTCTTTTTCCAGTCCTTTTAAACCTTTAATCTCCACAAGTGTTGAAGACATGGCAATGAGTTCCAGAGTTCTACCACACATTTTCAGAAAAACATTCTTTTCTCTGTTTTAAACCCGTCTTAATGCATCTCCTGGGCATCACTCTATTAGTGAGGAACATCAGGTTTTCTCAGTGTCTCAGACAATATAGTCATATCTTCCAAACTGTTTTGGTAGACCAATATAATTTTGATTTCTACTAATTAAATTCTATCTTACCTCATAAATTAAAAAAAGAAAAACACCAAACAAACAAACAACCAAACAGATTTGTAGAAGTAATCTTGCAGAGGATTAAAAGAAAGATTTTTTTCCTCTAGAAATCTGAGTAGTATTCAGCTGACAGGACTAAATCTTCTGTATAACATATGGGAGCTCAAAGATTTATGGATAAAACCTAGTTCTGTGTCAGCCTAGAAGACTTTTTCCCTTTCTAAATTAGCATTTCCTTTCCTGATGAAAAAAGAGCAAAAGTTGCAGTAGGCAGCAGCTTGTATGTGTTAAGGTCCTGCTCTATCCCAGATGCTCTGGGAAGATAACTATAAGAACTAGTACTGTTATGATTTGTTTCCCAAGAAAAGCAACAGAGGCTTGTGCTCTTTCATGAGCTCATTTTAAAAGTGTGACATCACCCACAGCAGTATCTTCTTCATTAGGACTGCACAGTTTAAAATTTTTCTTGAGTATCTGCAAAGGCTGAGTTCAAGTTCACCTTGTGCAACAAGAAAAGTTTTGTCATTTCTGATTTCACTTATGCTTTATTTCCAATCTCTGGTTCTCCCACTTGTCAGGAGAGACCTAAATGTAGTGTCTTGCTAATGAAGAAACACTGCAGGAACAGAAGCCTGGGATTGCTCACTTCAGGTTTAACCAGCAGCCCAGGGCTATTCATGTTCTGGGATACATTTGAAAAACACCCCCTTGTCTTTCTGAAGGCCCTCCTTTCAACTGGCCTTGTTATTTCACCAGTGAGAAGTCTTTCCCACAAAATACAGAAGCCTATACTTTCTCCAGAATATGAAACATACCTGAACTATTGTTGCACTGCATTTTCCCCTCTGTCACTTCTTATATCCTCTTTTCCTATTTTTCCTTTTCCCCCTTCCTTACCTTTCTTTCATCTTCTTTGTCTTACTCTGCCTTCTGCTTCACTTTCTCTTAGTGAAAACTGAGGTGCAATAACTTCCCCTGATGACAAGTGGCATGTTGCAGTGAAGAGCAGCCAGTGTCCTGTCCACTGGGATGCTAGTGGGAGGCCAAAATTAACAAGAATCCCTGCTTTTTCTATAAACTTAGATTGACATCTCCTTCTGGCAAAGAAAGTATGCAATTTAGCAGATTAAAAATACACTGAGGAACAAATATTTTCCACCTTTTTTATGGGAACTACTGGTTCTGAGCTAGGGTTTCATCTTTTGTAGCTTCAATGAGGGGCTCAATCTATGCTAGGGTGCACTCTACCAAACCTGCCCTTGATTTTCACTAAGTGCAAGAGGTCCAGCCTGGCCTGGCATAAGTCTGTTAAGTTTCTGTACTGATTTGCTTCAGGTGTTTTGCTTTGCTTGGGGAGACCCTTACAGGTAGGTGTGCCTGTAATTTGGCAGCAGGCAGACTGCCCAGCCACCTCCTGCGTGCTGGTCTGCACAAGTTCCGCAGTCACAGCATGCCTGTACACACAAAATCAGCATATCCCTCCTACATAAGATGGCTGGATACCATTTTTAATTCTGTCCAAATGCTTGACAGCTTAATTCCCTAAGAAAAAGGAGGTCATTTTGAGGAGGTGTAGAGTGGTAGAACTCAGTCTGTGTAGCCTTGTACCCTGCTCCCATGGATAGACAGCAGTGCCCACATAAGATGCTACACAGGGAAACCCAAAGTAAATCTTATATCCAGTACCTGCTCAGCTTGTGGAACGTTTGATAACAGTGGGGTAGAGTAATTGTTGCCAGGCTTTGCCTTGTTTGCAAGATCATCTGTGCAAGGGATAAATAAACTGAAAATCTTTCCTGATTTCTCAGACTCAGGGGTACAGTGCTCAATGTATCCTGCCACTGGAGGTGAGTGTGCACCTCCTCAATTCTCTGTCAGTAGGTTAATTCATAATCTGCATCTCAGTGAGAAGCCCCTCTGGAACTTAATTAAAAGATAAACTGCAACACAGATCATTAGTTTGCACATGGACCAGGAATGAAGGATCATCATGGCCCTGCAAAATCAGCAACAGATGCCCAAACAAATCTCCAAGCAGAGCTAACTAGCCTGCTCTGGCAACAGATCTGGTCTGTTAAGAGAGTGCTGCTGTACCACAACTCAGGCAACAGCAACACTCTCTGTGGTTTCTCACTGTGCAATCTTAGTGGTTCAAACAAAGTAAATACGATAGCCAAGAACATACAGCAGGCAGGAAAATGTCATTCCAAACCTTTAGTCTGAACTGACATTTTCACCTGCCTTCTAGATCAAAGCAACTGCCAGAAGTGATGGGGAAAAGTGATCATCAGCCTCCTGCTAGTGGAAGTTACTGTGTTCAGAAGAAGTACAACATAAAAATTCCCATAAATCCAGCTAATACAAAGCATCAGCTCCCAGTGCCTGTCTTTTAACGAGTCCACTGAATGCCTTCAGAGTTTTGCCCTCTGCCCCCCACATGTGTGAGAAGTGATAACTCTCCATAGCTATTATTTTTTTTTTGGTCTCTCCATCATAGTGCTCCTACATGCTTCCCTTGGCTCCAATACCTAGAAAGGATTTCAAGTCCAGAGAAGTTTTCCAAGCATTGTTGCTACCTATAGCAATTCTGGCTCTGGTCCACTTCTCTCTATTCTTCTCCATTATTACTCTTACTTGCAGTGATTTTGGGAATTTTTTAGGTCAGGGATGTATTTTTGGTTTATGTGTGTAGCAGTTGCATTACACATCTCAGGGCTGGAATCTGGTCTGGGAAGATGCATGTGGTTTAGAGTGGTTTGAAAAGTACAGGGGTCACCCCTAGGAAATGCATAACAGAGGTTTTCTCTCAGTGTCTTTTCATTCTGTCAGATGACTATAAAGTCCAGCAGGCAAGGGGTAGAAGGTGATGTTCTTATGAAAATCTTAACAAAAATCCTTGGAGAGTCAGAGATATTGCCTTGCTATAAACTCAGCTAAAACTCAGACTGGGGAGAGGGGTGGGTGAAGAAAAGAAACCTTTAAACAGCTTGGATGAGTAAGTCAATAAATGACTACTTTCTGTCTCCTAGGAAAGAAATACCCCAAGGAAACAGCCTAGCTGAGTGTCTACTAAATAGCAAAGAAGAAGTAGAGAACTATTTTAGTTGCTGTTTCTCACAAGGAAAAATGACAGTACATGTGGAAAGAGATAATTCTGAAAGATTAGGCTGTAGTGGGATGGGGAAAGAGAATTGCAGCATTTTCTGCAAGTGATGTCAGAAAAGCAGGTGAAAAAGGAATCAAATTGGAATTATACTGTCATAAAATAATGGTATCACAGGTGTGAGTCAGAACAGCAGGATTTCGTCTGTATGTGGTGGGCAAAGGCAGGCCAACTCTACTGTCAAGAAGAGAATTATATTAAAGACTGCTCCCTTCCCATCCAGGACTTTCCTGCTGTTGGTCTTGAATTCAGATTTTCACTTTATCAGACCATATGCTCATCCTGAAGAGAGCTATGCATATGCCCCCATACAGAGATGGGACTAGGCCAAAATGTCCCTGGAGCAAGGAGCTAGAAGGACATCTCATGTTTTGAAGGCAAGATAAACTACTTACTGCAGCCCTAAATCTTTGTGATTCACCAGTGCACCCAATGCTGAGGTCAGTCAGTCTCAGTCACAGCAAAAACTTCATGCACACAGGGAAAAGAATGTTTTGTTGTGGCAGTCAAATCCCCTGGTTTTTGCACCAGAGGAACATGGCAAGGAGGATGAATCTAGGAGACTCTGGCCTTGGACACCTTATTTTCCATAACCTTGCAACATGTAAGATGAGTTAAACAATTGGAAAGTTGACATAAAAAGCTGTCAGATTGAAGTGTGAGATTACTTGACAGTGATATTTTATACTGAACTAAACCATGACCCTAGGAAGAAAGCGGGGAAAAAAGATGGTGTTGTTCTGCTGTTAGAACAATAGTAGGTCCAAATATTCTGCCATTAAAAAAGGCACAACCACAATGAGTTACAACAAAAGAGCATTTGATGGAGAAGCTACTGGGCTTGGTGCATGTGCCAAACTCCCAGTGAACATAAATCAGTACAGCCCTGCTAACTTCAATGATGTTGATAAATGAACCAGAAATGTTTCCATTTAATTGGGAGAGAGGAAAAAAAAAGTATATCTCAGGGATGCACTTTACTAGCTGACCCAGAAGATTTGTGTCTGGGCCCTATTCATGCATAATCCACAAAAGGAACAGCTTGCAAAAGTAGACCTTGGACTGAGAAAGGCTACAAACAGAGCTATCAAGCACAGGGTGTCTTGAAACAAGCAATGAGTTGAAAATGTGCAGCCAGTTCAGAGGAGAAATTTAAAACCATTATGTTTTCACTGCAGTAAACGAAAGGGCTCACTTGGCATCTGCCACTACAAACATACAAAATGCCATAAATCCCAAAAGACTGAACCCATGTAATTGGGCAGATAGCAAAGAAAGCAGCTTGGACACTGCCTTAGCACAAGCTGCTTATAGAAGAGGTTTAGAAAAGAAAATTTCGACTACAAGCAAACGGAGTCAAAAAATGAGAACGAAGGAGGCTTCTGAAGGACATGGCTCAGAAAGGGTAAGGGGTGTCTAGAAGAGACAAAAAAAGATGAAATGAAGGCGCAGAATTTCAAAGGACAGGCAGAAATTATATCTGGATTTGCTACAGTATTCATAAGACCAGTGTCTTTGGTGTGTGTGTGTGTGAGTCTGCTTCTGCCAGTGCTGAGGCAAACCATTGCAAACCAGCTGAGGGTCTGACTCAGTGCCTGCACATAAATCCCCAGCAAGCTTTAAATAGCCCTCCCAAAGTACCTCCTGCCAGGGCTTGTATTAAGGCCATGGCAAAGCAAAATGGATAAAAGGAAGATGCTGGATATTGAGATGCTAACTAGGACTACAGTTTTCAGAGCTTTCTGGGAGCCTTACTCTGGGATGGCAATTAAATAATCATTCCCTAGATAAACTACATCTGTTTGTACAATGCAAGGCTTATTCTGCCTCTCAGGATACAGCCCTCAGACTCAGGGGTTCCAGGTGAAACTCAGGAACCCAGTCAGAATGACTAGAAGTTACTTATTCATCATAGGATCATAGTAGTGATACCACAAAGACCTTTAACTTCATTTTTCATTTATGTAAAGAATTAATGTCTGGTAACATGCCACTGCACCTGTAGAAATCAGAAGTAATTCAACAGGCTAATGAAATGTTACGTGTTTTATCTTGTCCCAGCCCTCTGAGTTCTTATAGGTAAGCCAAATGTTTTGTTAGAACTTTTATAAATGCCATGACAACTGGCAGGGGAGATAAGCTACCTCCACATCAGAAAATAGCATCTTTCTTACAATCTTATCAAATGTAGCTATATATAGCATGGGCTACAATGTATTTGTGGGCTGAAAAACTAATGAGGTGACATTTATTTGGGAAAAAGTGTAGCTGGGAGGCCTGATTTGTATAAAAGTCCAAGATAATCAAAACTAAAATACTCTCTGCCCCCATCAAAAGTGCCCCCTGTACAGGCACAAAACACATTGTGCAGAAGTTTGAAAATTTAGTAATAATTTGTGGCTATGGAGTAGGAAAAATAGAATCAGGTATCAACCTAAAAACCCCTAATTTTTTTTTTTTTTTTTGTGGAAACATTGCCAACCTTACAGTAGTTCCTTTTACAAGTTCTTGATGGTGTAAGAAGAATTTGTCAGAGAAACTTTTCCTTCAAAATGTCACGTTTTGAGTAGTTTGTGCTGAACATAAAAGCAATTATGTAGCTTCTGGATGCTACATAGACAACTTGCTCTAACATATACTGCTTGAAAGCAAGATTTAAAGCAGATTAAAAAGAAGAGAAATCTGGTTTACTGAGAGAAAGGAGTACCAACATGATGAAAAAAATGTTGAGATCCCATCTGTGTTTTCTCCTGAAGAGAATAATTACAAATTTTCTGCATATGGAAGGAATCATAGATAGCTTTGATGGCATAAAGAAAAATGTGTTAAGCACAAATTACAGAAAATCAGTGGCAAAGCTAAACTTCAGAGTTCAGACAGGTTCCTTGGTTCCTGCCACAGTCTTTTAAACCCTGGGTATGTTCCCTTTCCCGTATCATTCACAGGTTCCAAACAGGGTCCAACAGCACTTAACTAGTCAAATAAAAACAATAATCTTCCCTGTCCTCAATCTGTTCAAGATGAAAAGTCTGAGAGTGTGACAGGGGGAGTGAGCTGTGCATCTCGTGCTCCCTGGCTGCTGCCCTGACAGCACCTGGCAGCCTTTGGCACCTGAGCCTCCTCTGGTGCTCCAGGCCAGGGGCAAGGTGGAAGAAGCCAAGCCTGTTCCTTTCCATATCTGGAATCCCTGTCGCCAGGCTCAGAAGCTCCCAGTCATGGATTCTGGTGTATAAACAGCTTCCCCAGCAATACATTATGTGTGTAAGACTTGATGACCCATAGCAGATCTGCATACTCCAGAATATTTGATCTTAAACTAACCTACAACCTTTCAAAGTAATTGTTCATTTGCTTGGGGTGGAAAAGTTTGAGAATAAGCACATCAAAATTATGTTCTGCAGCAACACTTGTTTTTAACTTCACACGACTGCAGAGGAGCCTGCCTTGTACATTTAGCATGAAGAAAGCTGCAACTGCTCAGCTCTATGTCTGCACCTGGGCCTTCAGCTGAACAGCATTAAATACACCACAGTTGCCACCTGAATAAGGCAGCAAAAGAGAGAAAGCAGAGAGGTAACTGGGATGATAGACGGAAGGTACTTCAGCTCTGAATTAAAGCGGACCAAACATTTTGTATAAAATCTGAAATATCTCCTGGTCTGGGGAAACATATTTTATTCATAAATCTGTCATATATGACAATAAAAATAATGATGACCTGGAAAATCAATCAGTTTGGTGGAAACTGTACTTTGTGTTGCAAAACTATTCCCAGGGAAAATTCCTGGCTAATCCTTTGTTCAACACTCTTGGAGGCAAGCAGTAAAAATGCATTAGATCTCCTGGGACTTGTAATAATAGGCTCAGAGCAGGCAAGATGAAACTCATGCAAAGGAAGAAAGGATTGTGGTATTCCATTGAGATCAAACCCTATAAATGAACAGCAGGGTCTCCAAATCATCTTGGAGTAAGCTTCACAAGATCAGGTATTTGTACAGCACTTAGAGGGGAGGTGACATGAAGAGCATCCTCTTACCTGATTTACATCACTGTCTCCATCTTGTCCTACTAGTAAAGTATTTTCCAATTCACCATGTGGTGAGAGAGTAGACAGTGCTTTAAGACTATTCCAACCATACTTTGTTACTTTTAGAGTAGCTTACTTTTTGAGCTAGGGATTGCCTTTGAATATACAGGTGCAGATATAGCCAGTTATGAAGAACAAAGCTGGCTAAGACCTCAGCAGCTACTTCTACTATAATATTAATTATTACTATAATACTACTATACCCTATAATAGTATTACTCTAATGCTATTATATTAACCATAATAGTAACTACTATTATAACAGTATTAATAATGTCTATGGCATCAGATATAATAATAACCATTACTGTCACAGAAAGTGGTGACTTAGTCTAAGCTTCCTCTCCTCTCCTCTCCTCTCCTCGCCTCTCCTCTCCTTTCCTTTCCTCTCCTTTCCTCTCCTCTCCTCTCCTCTCCTCT
>VZTZ01051319.1:947381-990425 GCA_013400955.1 Drymodes brunneopygia | reverse complement strand
GAACCTCCCCTCCCCTCTCCGAACCTCTCCGAACCTCTCCTCTCCGAACCTCTCCGCTCCGAACCTCTCCCTCTCCCTCTCCCTCTCCTCAAAAAAGTCCTTAAAAATACTGTAAATTTTTAGCAGGGAAGGACCCATTGAAGTCAGCTCCCTGATTATTCCAACTTAAGTATGAAGGTCTTTGGATTGCAGAAAGGAAGGGAGAACGAGAGAAAGAGAGAGAGAAAGAGAGAAAGAGCGAAAGAAAGAAAGAGAGAAAGAAAGAAAGAAAGGAAGAGAGAAAGAAAGAAAGAAAGAAAGAAAGAAAGAAAAAGAAAAAGAAAGAAAGAAAGAAAGAAAGAAAGAAGGAAAGAAAGAAAGAAAGAAAGAAAGAAAGAAAGAAAGAAAGAAAGAAAGAAAGAAAAAGAAAAGATCTTTTTCAGCACTTGATGAGAGACAGAAGCACGGTAGCACAGGGAATACAGTTCCTAACTCACTGGGAGCTGCTGCTTTGTACAATGGTGCGAACTCTCTGGCCTGGGTTGATGTGAGGTTGTCTTGCCAAGCACCATTTCCCAGCTCTTGCTGGATTCCCCTGCTGAAAGAAAATGGGCAAACTGTCTCTCATTTCCACACAGCTTCAAAACTCAGTGGCAGCTAGAGGAAGGTAAGGCAAAGGGAAAATCTCTGTTCCCACAAAGGGAAAAATCTCAGCTTTGCATACAGTCAGCTCCTCCCTAGTGGGAGTCAATAAGTCACCCACCATCTGCTTGGCAATATGTTACCCCTGGGCAGAGCAGGGGCCTGGTTTTCCCCTAAAATGCTCCTAGAGTGATGATAAGAATCCAGCTAATTTTGAGATGTGAGCTTATACAGTGCTTATCCTCTTGGCACTGTGCTTGTGAAACACAGGCCACCACGTACTGCAGGTTGGAGGACTTATATATTGTATTATAATATTAAAATAATGTCCTCCATACATTCCTTACAGGATACAACTTGAACTGGCTTGCAGCTAGCCCGACACAGGGATGAAGAACTGTGCATGTGTTAAAAGCTCCCTTTCCCTTCATTCCGTATCCTGCTGGCCAGAAGACACATTGCCAGAGCAGAGAGAGCTTGAGGGATGCTTTATTGCCCTTGTCTATGCTACAGATAATGAGGAAGGTCTTTAGTCTCCAGGGCTGTCAATCCGGCAACTCCTCATCTGCATTAAAATTGGTCAAAAGATGTTTTTAAAAGAAAATATAATGAGGGGATGCACTTAGGATAATGAAATGCTTGGCTGCTTTTTTATCACTTCCCAAGCACTTTGAATCCTTCTCTGATGAGAGCTATTGTCATTCAGGGCAGCTCATCGGCTCCTTGTGCTGGGAGCAGATATGGGCTTGGCACCTTCTTCCTCTGCTGGTGACAGCCAGATACACACTGCGCTCATTTCCTCTCTGATAAAGCTTGCCATCCTGCTTCGGAGCTTCTCATATTTCATTTGGCTTGTCAGATAGAAGCCCCCAGTACAGTACGCCTATGGAGATTATTTTATTTTTTTGTTTTGGCATTATATTAGCAAAGGAAATTTCTGAATTGCCTTCCACTCTTCCTCACTCTCCTTGTTCCTGGAAAAGTGTATGGCTGCCCTTTTCATCTAGGGTTCTTCCAAGTCCTGATGAGGTCTTGCTGCTCCCTTGTGTGACTCTTAGGTGCTACTACTTGAAGGTGAAATTCCTGTCTAAAGAAATGAGTGGCAGGAGCATTGACTGTCTGCTACTTCCATCGGGTGCCGTCCTTGACATTATGGACATTACTGCAAATAGTAAAGGGAGCCAGGAGTTCAAAGCCAGATGAAATCTCTTTTCTGATTGTCTTATATGCTGCCAATTTGCATGTGAAGAGGAAGAAACTGAGAATATGTTCCCTTGTGAAATAAGCCAGAAAGAGTGACCATGGTCCTCCAGAGGGATGGTCAATGCACATCTCAATGGCCACGACTAAGGCCTGGCTGAAGCCCAAATTACTGTGGGAGGAAAGGACTACTTGGAGAATGCCATGGAGATATCAGATCTTGGCATGACAAGTAAAAGCTGTGTCATGTGGCAGGAGAAGAGAAAACAAAGCCTGGAGAGTTAGCATTATTACCTGTGTGCATTATAACCCCTGCAGAGAAAGGGAAGAAGTGCATTGGCTGGACATCTTGGATTTCCTGATTAAGTTATTTAATGAAAAAAACTGCTATTACCTAAGATCATTGGAATGTTTCTACTCCCAGCAAAGCCTTGCCTGGAAATGCATATATACATTAATGTAGGGAAGACAAGGAAGGAACTTCTCTCAAGTGTTTTGCTGTACTATGTACAGTGTGGGTTCCCATGTGATGCATTAATAATTAATTAATAAATTACCTAATCTGCCTTGTATCTCAGGTCCCTATGGACCTGAGTTTGACCTGCTTATCTTCTAGAATTGCTCTTGTCTTTCACCGTGTGTTGGAGACTGTGATGTATGGTGGCCCATCTGCAGGAAGAGGGAGACCTTAGTCCCTTCTCCCAGGGGAAAAAACAATTTTATGAAGCCCCCATGCTGTGGAGGCCTAGCAGGTGCCACCACTTGAACAGAGAAGGATAAAACAGGGTCTACAAGAGAGACCAGAATCTGCTTCCATCCCAGCTTTAGCCCTTGTATAGAATAAGATATCCATGTTTCATAACAGTTTTACTGTGAGGGTAAATTTATGATTTTTTTTTTTTTGTTAAAGAATATGTCAATAATGGGCCTTTGAGAAGAAATATATAGGCTGTGTAATAGCAATAAACCCCTTCACTGTTAACAAGTTCTGCTTCCCAGTTAGTCAATATGCTGTCAGATTATAACAAGAAACTTTTCCAGGATGGCTATTGGTCCCTTACTACCACAGGGATATATTTATGTTACTGCTCTGATTTAATTTAAGCTCCTAACATGATCTATGAAAATGCTAGGTGCTCAAGGTGTTGGAGATGCACAGCACCTACATTTACCAGTAAAATCAGAGTAGTGAAGGCTGAGATCAGCCTAGCTCATTATATTCAGCTTCTGTATCATCAGTCTGTTTTCCCCAACATTTATCTTACAAGCACATTCAAAGTGCTTGCTGTTTGTTTTAATGCAAAGGGCACCGTGTATAGATCGAAAGAGATGGGCATTATTTCCCTGTCTGGCTTGTCTGGACTCAGTATGACAGAAACCTTCATCATTACTGCTACACCAATTAACAGACAGATAGCACCAAGAGTAGCAGAACTAGACAATTAAAAGGAAGTCACCAAACCAGATAATAGTCCCTTTTCAATGTTTGTCAAGCTGTAACTTTTTAAAAGGTCTCAGAAGCCCCTTGAGGAGAACCATCTCTTCTCTCATTAAAGTATATTTCAAGCCACTGTAAAGACAAAGAACGGGTTGTCTGAGCTCACAAAAAGATCTGTCTTAATCAAAATGGGGAAGAGCTGCAAATCAAAGTGGCAGTGACCATGCTGAATGACTTGGGAGTTCTGGCTAGGAGCAATGTCTACAGTGGGTCTGTCAGCCCCAGGTGGGCTGAGTTTCCTTCTTCCTGGGGAGGTGCTGGGAGATGCCATGTATCATTATGGCCAGATAAGGAATCATTCAAGAAAGCAACCTGATAAAAAACCACTTTTCATCTGCTCCTTCTAGTTACCTTTTCCTCCCTTTTTCTCCTGAAAACTTTGTTGCTGAGTGTAGAGAGCAAATATATTAAAAACCTTTGCCAACTTTGTAGAAGAGTGCAGGGTTTTAAAAGGCAATAGCTTTGAGCGATGTAGCCATTCCTACAATGTCTGAATGTAAAAACTGGATTGTCTTTAGGAGCAGCTGCCACTTTACATTTATCTACAGCTACAGCACAGACACACACTTGCTCACAGTGCACTCTTCCTGCAGGATTCTTTTTTTCTTATTATTTTCCCAGTTTCCCCTTGAGACAATACTGAGGGGCTGTTCAGTCTGTGCTCTTCCATGTCCATATACTGTTGGACTCTGCTGTAGGGCTGGAACTACAAGGGTGCAGATATCTTACTACTCTCCAAGGGGACTTTCCAGGGTCCTTTGTGTTATCTATTTTTTCCCTTCAGTCCTTCTTACTTCCCTTGCTGTGGGCACAAGGCAATAGTGAAGAACAGAAGGCAGCAGAGCCCCCACCTCTTATAGGAGTAGGATATAGACATAGAACCTGCCTCTGGTCTTCAGGCAGGCTGCCAGCCTAGCTCCAAGATTTCCCAGCTGCTGCCATTCAGACTTCAGCAGTTGTCAGGGATGAGTGAATTCGAAGCCTGGGTCCTGGCCAAACCACCCTAGGCAGCTCAGTGCACTAATCCAAAACTGTAATTGGGAGGTGGAGGGCATCATTGGGAGAATGTCTTATCCCCACCACAGCCCTGAGTTTTTGTTAATTTAGGATTATAAAAATAATGAACAGACACAGAAGTCTGTCTCCTTTATTTAGTTAGTTTGGGGATTGTAACTCGTAGTCCATAATTGTCTGTGCAATGTGTTCCCAGTCCAGCCTGTTGTCAGAGGTGCTCAGCCATGCAGTGCACGTAAGGATGTCCGTTGGTATTGATCTATAGATTCCCAGCACATCTATTGTGTTTAACATGCCTTGCAATTAGCTTTTGCTTTATCTATTGTGTGCCCATCTTGCCCTATGTGTGCCAGGAAAAAAGAAAAGGGTCACACTGTGGAGAGCAGGGGAAAGTCTGGAGAATTACCAAGTGAAAGTGGAAAGCAATTTACACTTTGATGAAAGCAGTGCAGGGGCAGATCGTGCCAAACACTGTTCCTGTGGGGAACAGCAGTAGGTTTACACTGGCCAGGATGATGCTTGCTGTAATGAAGCAACATTGGGAGCCCAGTAAGGCTTGAGGAGAAGTGGGGTGTGCAGGAAAAAGAAGACATAACCCTTTAGGAACAGAGTTGCATGCTGCAGTGATCAGATGGTTATGAGGAGAAGAGAGGTATGAATTGAGAAGCCAGGGTGTTTTTCCTGAAGCTCTGCAGTATGCCAGATTTAGGCAGGTTGTACCCAAGGAGACAAATAGCTTAGGAATAGGACTGACCTAAGGGATCACCATCAGCTTCTTCTTCACAGTTAGTGAAGATTTTCCCTGTGGATGCTGCTGCCTCCTCTAATTGCTTGAACAGCCCAGTTTCCCTCACATGTCATGCTCTCTGCAGCTGTGGGTTCTCAAGACCTCTACTAGTTGGCTTTTCAAATGAGTCCAGACCCTCTTGCTGAGGGCAGTCTGCCATTTGTGCATAAAGAAGGACCTGTCAGAGGTTTGGTGTCTGGGCACACTGGTGGGATCATTCCAGCACCAGTGTGTTCCTTGGACGCACTGCACTTCCTCAGTGGTGATTCATGGGTTTCATCAGGCACATGCCCCTTCTCCATTCACACTCTTCCCTCAGTTAAAGCATGTTCTCCATGCTCTGTGAGAGAAACCAGACATCACTGAAAAACCCAGGCCGTGTTTGTATCTAGATTTGGGTTTCAATTTTAAAAGCCTAGTCCAATATACCACAGTTATTTATAAATCTACTTTTAGGGCGTCACTGAAGTATAAAACTCACTGGTCTCCAAGGCATTTGGTACTGGTAGAGGATCTGTCTGCCAGCCTGGGCCCTGCTGAGAAGTCCTCCCTGTGTGCTGTGCCATGGTGCAAAGGCTGCTCCTGTGAGCACTGCTTGATGATTCAAATCTGGCTTAAGACTCTGTGCTGTGCTGAAATCCTATAAGAGAAGAAATGGGATGCATTTTGGAGCTAATTAGGGCTTGCTCAAAAACCTCCAGCAATATCTTAGTAACAAACACAGACCAGAGGGCAATTCTAAATAATTCGGATATTTTTGCTCTCCTTTGTGCTGCCAAATGAACAGAAGAAAGTCTCAGGGACTCAGGAAAGACTCAGAGCCGGGTTCTGGGAGAATTTGCCTGTAGTGTAGTTGCTCACATAGTTGTGATCCCTCTGCTTTGTGCCCTTTGTGATCATTCAGAGGTGGCAAACAAGAATATACTGCCAGAAGCCCATAAGAGGAGCTCCTCACCTGAACCCTTACTGTGTCAGGCAGGAGAAAACCAAACCTATACCCTTACTATGTCAGGCAGGGGAAAACCAAAGGACTGACTATTGCTATTTCCACTTGGGTTCTGGAGAACCACATTCATCCTGAATACAACTCATTCCCTCTTTTTGCCCTGAATGGCTCTCAGCTGTGGTGCTGACCCTACTGGGGCCCCTGCTGTTAACACTGCTGATAATTGGTCATGACTGATATTGAGGTGACAAGGAGGAGATGGGGGACCTTCAAGACCTCCTAAAGTTCACATGTAAGCACAGCAAGGTGACTTTCCACTGACTGGGTATAACCCTTTTCCCTTTTTCCATCACTCTGCCAGCTGACAGTTGGCAGACACAGCTGTGCTGCTTTCAGCTCCAGCTGCCACATGCCCTCAGAAAGGAGGAGGGAAGAGGGGCCAGAGGGAGAAGGGGAAGAATTAAGTCAAACTAAAAGAAGTGTTGCTGCCTCATCTGCTTTATTTTCCATTATCATGGGCTTGTGGTGTTTCTGTGCATCTTTTAAATCATGCTGGGTTGAGCAAGAGCTACAACTGACTCCATCTGGCCCTTTACCTTTAATTGCTGCGACTGTTTTACCTTTACTATTTGTTACTAGTCCATATCTCTCACAACCTCAGACACTGATATAAGCAGTGCTTTCTCTTGTCCTCAGGAAACCAATGAACAGTACATAGAGGAGAAAGGGGTGAGTGGTCAGTGCATGAAATGTGGAGGAAAGAACTGGGAGGACAGTTCTAAAAAGGTGTTGGGAAGTCAGTGAGGGTATGCAGGGTGAGACTGCCAACTGCAGCTGCAATGTCTCTGTAAATTATTCTACTAATAAAGACTCTGTGCAATTTTACAGACAATGTGTCCTTTTATGTTATTATCCAGCATGCAGTACATGAAACATCCACCAAATTATCTAACAGGAAATAAATCTGCAGAAGTGCATAATAAATCCCATTGTAATATTTTCAACAGCCTTCTTAACAAATGGTCCAAGTCTAAGTGGCAAGGACTATAACATTACACCCAAGCAAAGACAGAACTGAATAAATAAATACAATATTGATCTCAAATTCCACTAACAAATCCACTTCCATTTCAGGTAAAAAACCATTCACTCAAGGCACTATCAGATTTCTCTTTCTTATTGTTTTAAAAATCTCCTGGTTGTCCCAGACTATGAAGAAAGCAGGTATATTTTAAAATATAGAGGGAGGGAGGAGTGGGGAGGAAGGAGTGCAAAAGAAATACATCACAGATGAAGAAATATATATGAGAACTTCATGTCTCTATATCAGGTCAAGGACTCCATGTTAGAATAATTTGTTCACTCTGTATTTTTTCCAACCATAATCAAGAATGTACAGTCTAAAACTAGGTAAGAATCAGGGCAAAATTTTCCAATGGCCTAGTGTTTTCAGGCACATATTTCCATTTACAGTGATGTGAATTCCTGCCTGGCCAGAAATACTTCAGCTGAAACCTACTACTGTCTGATATTTGGGGCCTGTTTATGTAAGTACGAAGAGGCAGGTCTTTTATATGAAGTGAGGTGGTTTGTGGCTTGCACAATTCAACTTCCAGCCTATTCTTTTTTAAAAAACTCCTCTATAATCCTGGACAAATTCCTGAAAGGAAGAAGATGATGGACATTTAGACTCATGGACATCCTCTGTGGAAGTCGAGTAGCTCCTCATTTGCATTTGGTACTTGATATGAAATGCTGGACACAGCCCTGTCTGAATTTCTTCCTCATCCTGCAGTGAAGAGCTGCACAAGGGATTTTGCTTTGGATGAGTGATCCTGAAGTCCTCCTCTGAGCAATCCCATCCTTTCTGGACAGCTGCCTCTGCTCTCCAACCTAGGTGCTGGCAAAACATGGGACATCTGGATTTGGTACCTCTGTGAAACGTGATCCTACACATCACCCCAAGACAATGCTGCTTCCCAGAGCTGGCTCTTCTGTCTGTCTTGTAGGTAGATACAGGGAACAGATACAGAAAGGTGGTTGTTCTCTGCTCTGAATTTCTTCCTCAGTGCATTAGACACTCTAAAATACCTTTTGTAGTCCTGAAGGTGATTGTTCTGTTTCCCTGGTGTTTTCAGGGTTGGGCTAGTGTATGATGTTTTGTATCACACCTTTGATTTCATCACCTGAATTTCTTAACTTGTTTCCAAAGAATGTTTTTTAGACATCTTCACTTTCTGACTGCATCAGGCCTTCACCCTAAGCAGCTCTTTTTTAATTCTCAGGTCTGATAATCTGCCTTTGATCTCTCATTTCATGTGAGGGAGAGACCAGCTGGCTAAAAGTCCTCTTTCCTCTTCTCTGTCCTCTCTTTCCACTTCTCGGTCATCACCTGGGAAATAGAAATCACAGTGCTTTCCTGACTTTTGAAGGTAGTATGGAGGATAATGGACTGAAAACTTTCAGGTGCTGAGATATTTTCACAAAAGGACTGAAATAACTTTCTGGAAGTGGCAGAAAATGTGGTCTTTTACTGCAGCAGTTTGCTGCATGAGGGTGTTTTTTTTAATCACTACAGAAGATTTTTCATTGTCAAAGCCCCATTTAAACATGACTGCAAGACTTGTTCAAGGCCAAAAGAAAAAAGTAGTGCAACAGTGCTAATTACAGACAAATTAGCACATATCAGCTATTTCTTCAGTGGAGGTCATTCTGTTTCTAACTCAGTGTCTGACAATCCTATTGATTCTTGCTGGTGGTTTCCTTGCCTTTCTTGAAATATTGATATTATTAAAGAGTATATTAAATTCATAAATCTCCTCTATATTTCAATAGCCTAGTCAAATAAATTCTTTCCCCCACTCCCAATATAACTGCAAAAATATTTGCTTAGTTAATATGCAGGGATATCAGAGGATTTTTATTAAGTTTAGACCAGAATGGTCAGATCTGAATGCAATCAGAAAGTATTATTCTCCTGATGCTGTGGTATTTATTTCCCAGATCCTCTATGTGCATTTATTCTTTCAAGCGGCATTTTTAACTCATTCTGAGTTTAACTTTGCTGTAGTTGATGGAGCTCTGTGGGCACGTTCATTTACCTTTCTTTACTGGGATTCAGTGCAGACATAAACATCCAGCCTTTGGAGACCAATTACAAGACCATACACTTGTAAAATCTTTTCATTACATGTGTGAACGCTGCCACAATCTCTGATTGAGGCCTCTACACAACCTGACTGTGAAAATAATCTAACAGGGCCTTTTTAATTTCCACCAAGAACCCTCATCTTACTGCCAGTAATGTCTCCTTACTCTGAAAGGGATAGAAGCACCTGTTCTTTTTTGCTTTCCAGAACAGGATAAAAAAGAGCCCTTCTAGAAACAGAAGTTGGTCCCTGAGTGTCACAACTGGGAAGTGGTAGATGCACTCCCATCAAAAGCTGTCAATGTGAGAGGAAGAACAATCTTCTTATAAGAGACTAAGTCTAATGAGAGGACACTGAGAAAATTGTTTATGAGAGCAGGGAACAGAGAAGGGACTTGGAAATGAAACAACAGAAAAGACTGTTAGATGACTTATGTGCACAAAAAGAAATTATCCTACAGAATCTCATCTGAATAGATAGTCTATGGAACTACTGTGGCAGGTTTGAGGGGTGCCTGGTAAGCATTATTTTAGTATAAACTCTGAGGCTGAGTTTACTTTCCAAATGGCAGAACGAGAGCTTTCCACAGTTTTGGTTACAGCCGACCCACAGTAACACAAAGAATACAGTATCTGAATTTTTGTACCTTGGTTGTATCATTGACCTTAGAATTTTTACCTTCTCAGAAAATGTGCCAGAAGATAATAAAATTATTATAGAAGCTCCAAAGCTTGTGATGAAGAATTTGGCCACTGTCAGCCTTCATGCTGGCAGCCAAACCCTGGGGCTGCCGATGTTAGCAGAGCTGCTCAGTTCCTACCATGACCAGGACAAATGCTTTTAGCTCTTTCAGAAGAGCCATTGTTGTGGTATTTGCTAGTTAGAGGTGGGATTGAGGAAACACTGGTGAAACCTTGTTTTGTAGGTTTGATACTTTTGGAAAACTTTGAGCTATTTTAGAAATCAAACTTAGGAAGCTTAAAACGAAAACCCACTTATTCATATAATCTGACTGCTGGACTGCAAGCCAGGGTTTTCTTAATTCTCTTACTGCCTCTGGTGTCAATTCCCATTGTGGCTCTCAGTAGTTGCTTCACCCCTGGTTTCTTCATTGGAAAAGGTTATTAAATTAAGCTACTAACTGCAAAAGTCACCTAAGCATTTTGAATCAGTTGTTACATCTAAATAAACTGTTTAGATAAACCTTTCTTTTTTCCTGTAAATTAATTGTCTATGAAAAAATCATGATTGCATTAGTTTTTCATGAAGTATTCCCTGAATAATTGATACAAACTATTTGCTAAACAGGAAAATGACACAGAAGAATTACCTACTTGTTTATTTCACTTACCCTTTAGATATTTTACCTTTCTTCTTTCTGTGAGCTTTGTTTATATGAACTTTAGACATCTGTACTGGTTTAAGACTGTGCCAGGATAAAATCCTTCTTGCAGATTGTGTTGGCCATACTCAGTTTGGGCAGTCAAGTCTGCCTCCAAGGCAGCACACTCATGGGGTGGGTGATGGAGTGCAAACCAGTGAGCAACATGGTCAGTGCCTGAGAGGCACAGCTAGGGAGCTGAACAGAGATGTTGTAGCTTGTCCTTCATTCCTAAAAATGGTAGCAGTTGGAAAAATAATCGGAGGCTTTGAGAACACAAAAGAATCCCAGCCTCTTCAAACTGGAATCAAATAATGTCATGGAATCATCAAAAGGTTTGTATTAGAAGGGACTCTAAAGATCACCTAGTTCCAAACCCAGTGCCATGGGTGGGGACACTTTTCACCAAACCAGGTTGCTCAAAGCCCATCCAGCCTGGCTGTGAACAGGGCTGGGGCACTCACAGTGTTTCTGGGCACCTTGTTGCAGTGCCTCAGCACCCTCACAGTGAAGAACTTCTTCCTAATATCTAATCTAGGTCTAGAACTATCTTCTTTGGCACAACTGTGACTTCTCATGAGTTGTGGAGCTCCCAGATGTGTGAGGGCTAGGAAGCTAAAGGGGACTTCAGCACTAAGTCCCTGTTATGTGTTCTCATTTCACATCGTGCATAGCAGCACACTAGACCCAGAAGAATGGAAATATGAGTGCCAGACACAGAAGGTGCCCTCCTAATCATGTGTATCCCTTCCTCTGCAGTCCTTCCCAGCAGCATGGCTTAGGGTCATTTCTGCAGAGCCCATGAAGTGGGTGAGCAGGAGCCAGGGTTCTCCTGCAGCCTCATGCTCAACCGTCTCATAAGTGTTAGAAATTTGCATTCTACTCCCAGGAATTCTCCTTGTAAGTATATTCAGTGCTTTCACCAAGTGTTGGACTGTCTCTTCTGAGGAAACCAGAAGGCAGCTCCTGTTTATCCGTAGGGCTGGTGCAGCAGGGTTGTGGAAGTATCAGTTCATGCCCCTGCTAGTCTGCATGCTACAGCCTGCTTTGGAAGGGACAGCTTGCCTTCTGCCTTTGTTTTTCTCACATTACTGAAAAGCTGCCTGTTTCCAGGTGGTAGCTAACTCCTGCCTACTGTAAACTAGGGAGAAGGCTCTGGTATCTTTCATTCAGTGCCAATATTTCTCTACCCCTTAGACAGAGGTGCAATGGCATTTCCCTGAGTGCGGGAAAGAGCCTTTCCTCTCTTCATAGGTATTTGTGATATGCTCCAGAGGTTTGAGCATGGGTGATCTCACACATTGTACTGTAAAGTTGTTCTTCGCCTGTTGAATTCCCAAGACACTTGCATTAAGCATTTATATATTTCTTTTCTCATTCATCTCACCTCTCTTCCCTCCTGCCTCCCATCCAGAGAAGAAAAGGCTCTGTCTTGTAACCTCCCTTTAGAGACAAAGGAACGTATGAATAAAATGATTCCCAAGCTGACATACTCATGAAGTTTCTAATAAGACTATAATTTGAGTCTTATCATAAGATAAACATAAATAGCAAGAGTCTGGGATTGGGTAGTGCTAGTGATATTTACCAGATTCACATGTCTAGAAAAAATAATATGAGAAGGTCTCTGAGATAAAAATGCAGGAGGGCTGAGGAAGGGTCTGTCTGCCTGAGACAAGGCTGGTAACCAGGGCAGGAGGCAGATCTTTGCAGAGAGATGGAGAGATGTACAGCTGCTCCCCTGCCAGAGACACCAACATCTGCAAGGCTGGATTCATCTCTTAGGATAGGGTTGAAGACACAGAGGCGAGAAAAAAAATCTATACAATGAGCTATTTAAAGGGATTTACTCCTGGAGCTGCCTTTCACCCTTCAGAAGAGCTCCAGTGCAGGAGCTGGGCTACAGCTGACCAGAGCAACTTGAATTAAAGTCAGCTTGAGTCTTTCCCCTTTGAGCTTTCCTTTCTCCTTTGCCTAACCCTGTCCTCCCCTGATTTCACCAGCACAAAAAGTCAACAGCAGATAATCTGACTTCTTTATGTTAGCCTGCCAGGTTCAACAGCAGGTATACCAGTGTGTCTTTTTCTTGGCATCTAAGAGCTAGGACATAAGAAAGAGTTTTTTCACTAAAAATTTGTTCTTTTCCTCTTCTCTGATAGATTAGTAAGGAGTTTTTGCTGATGAGTCTTACCCTTTTCTGCTTTAAATGCCAGGGCTACTGAGCTGTGACAATCTAAATGAACGAGATTTCTGAAAACTGATGAGTGCAATTTTAAATCTCTCATTGAAACACATAACCAGATCCTCCTTAAAGCTGCCTGCAGGACAGCGATGTTCCTCTTTGTGGATGCACTGTCAGTTTCCTCATTGTGAGGAATCCGATTAACTCCGTGGAGCTCATAATGCCAACGGGCTGCCAGTCTCTGCTGTTTGTCATGGGCTATCTCCCATGGATACTTCCAGTAGCCCTTTAGATACCTGCACTGTCCTGTGATACTCAGATGAAAAGGAGTATCCAAATATTTCTGGGGTATGCAGATTTAGATGGTTATTTTGTTAACTTCTACAATTGCTTAGTACCAAAGCATCAGCTGACCCTGCCTGGAGCTTACTCTTCTTCCTACACCTGTTTACCTGGATTGACTAGAAAGCGTACTAAAAATGCTTTATGTTCACTGTCTCCCTGGACTGACCAGGCAATGGCATAAAATAAATCCTTCTCTCCATGTTGACTAACAGAAAATTCCACGGGACTGGAGAAGTTAGTCTCTGCTAAAGAGGAGCTCCCTCTATAACCTGAACAAATCCCTCAGGACCAAACTCAGATCACTTAGTTCACCAAAGCAGGTACTTAGACTCATCTCATGGGCAAACTCCTTCCCTTGCCCCCGAGTTCAAATGCTTCATCCCACCTCCACAGCCTCACCAAGCATCCTCTCCCCAGGGATGGTGAGGGAGCAGTATTTGTAACACCTGGAACAGCAGCCTTATGAGGATGGACCCCTCACCCTGGTGCCGCCGGGACCTAGGGGTTAGATTTATGCTAATAGCTCCAGGTGCCTTTGCTGTGTATAAACCTTCTTCTGCACAAGTCACTGTGTTATAGTGGCAGTGGAGAAAAGGAAATACTTTTAGCCCTGTTTGGCCTGATTTGTGCTCTTTCATTAGGCTGAGCAGTATGGCACTCTGGAAACACTCATTTCTGGGCGCTGGCTCAGTCCCAAAGGCGTACGAGTGTTCAGCTGGCTTATGCTCTCCAGAGTTTCAACACAGCACCTCAAAGATTGTGGCAGCTGAGACTTTCAGCTCTGAGTCTCAGTTCAGTTCCCATTTCATCTTTTTTCTCCTGGAATAAGCTCAATCTGTGCCCATACCTCACTTGCACTTGTGCAATCAAGGACTTCTCACACTCTGAGGCTGTGGGTAGAAGTTAGTGATTACAAAAATAAGGCAAATGTAACATCTCCATGGCACCTAAGGATAAGACCAAAAAAATGCTTAGGAATGAGGAGGAGTGACAGACAGTTGGGGTTGGAAAACATTTTCTTGCATTCAGAATCTGGCTGGATTTTACCTAGCTGGGAGTACATGGAAGTAGGAAGAGCATTTTTTTCCCCATGAAATCACTCAAGAAAATACTGTAACTTTCATTCAAGGACATATCTCCATCTCTTTTTTTTTTTTCTTTTTTTCTTTTTTTTTTTTTTTTTCTGGAAGCTGGTGAAAGTAAAATAACTCAGTTTTAATTATATCCTGGAGGATCTGTCAGTCAGATACTCTCTTTCCTAGAATTTTCAAGCATTATCACAAATTAAAAGGACTACTGTGGGGCCTGCATGTCACAGAGGGTTTTGAGACCAACTTTGTTATCCATTTCTGTTTGTCTTCAGTAAGTCACCTCCCTTTGCTCTCACTGTCCCTCTCCTATATAACTAATTTATAAGTTCTGGTGGACAGAGTTTGCTTTGCCTGCTTTGTTTGGGCAGAGACCACGACCATGGAGCCCTGGTGGTGCTGAGTAGGACAAGTACACAAGTGCTGGCCTCAGAGAGAGACAAAAGCGTGCAGAAATCCAGTGCCTCCCTTGTTATTTCCAGCCCATTATGGGCACCATGCTGCTGAGCATGGTGGGATAGAGCTCAGCCACCACCTTGAAACAGTGTTGGGATCTGGTAGAATATTCAGTGGGGTCAAGCGAGAGAGAAATGCACCTGAGAAGCATCCCCCACAACAACTTAGAGCTTAAAAGAAAAGGAAAAGACATTTCTGTTTCTAGTATTTTTTAACTTTTAACTCCTTATAAAAAGAAGACTTGGAGGCTCTGGCATACATCACAAAATATGGTTGCTTGTGCAATGGCCACTCCCAATCTCGCATCTGCCTCCTGTAAGTGTGTTTGCCAAGGTGCTGGCAAGCCTTATACTGTACTTTCAGGAGTGTGTCTAGTGGCTGCAAAAGAATTTTTGAGAGCAAAATCCAGGGAGTAAGAAAGAGCAAATATAATAAATAATAATAATTTTTCACTTGAAATATCAGGACTGTGACCCACAAGTCCAGGAGCAGAGTCCCAGGATTTTTATTCCTGCCACTCCTGTTGCAGCCTCTGGAGACCAGCAGTCTTTAAGTGAAGTATTATTCACTTCAGTAATATGTACTGCTGAACCTGACTCTGTTAGCAGTCAGTGTCTGAGCAGAACAAGGAGAGCTGCATAGTCAGCAGCAGATGAAACTCTAGTAACAGCCTACAAAGGATGCATAAACTCTGCATCAATAACTTCCCTTTATATCTGCACTGGAGATGGGCAGAAAACAGCATATTGATGTAATTTTCAGAAGTGTTCAGCATCCAGGTTTAAAATGAAAAATAAGAAACAATTCCAATTTTATGGGGGTCAGCTGATGCATTTTGTTCATATCTTTGAGCTCTGATTTAATTTAAACCATCCAGCTTTTCTTTGTAGACAAAGATAATGCTTGCACATCACTTTGTGTTACTAAATGCTGTATAAATACAAACTGGTGTTTAGTTAATTCACAGTGAATAATTCATTAGATGAACAGCATCTAGGATTTAACTTTTTTTCTTACACTTTTCCTGAACTGCTCACAGACAGAATTTTTTTTTCTTTTTTTGCTTGCTGAGGAATAATTTCTGTAAATAATCCTTTATCTGCATAATTCTCTGATCAGTTTGTTAAGAATATACAAAAATTCAACCAAGTGCTGCTTTTAGTTGAGCAGATGACATGCCTTGCTATGATATGCTCTTCTGACATGCATGAACATTTCTTTTTTTGCTCCAGTGATTTTGTCTCTGAAGTTGCTTGTGAACAACAGGTGGGAAAGAAAAGGAATTCACATATTCTTCCTATTTATATTACAGTGCACTTTAGAACTCCAACATAATTAATGAATTCACAAAGCTAGACATTATCCATGTACAGAGTAGGAGGCAATTCCTACCCAAACACTTTACATGCAGTGACTAAGTTGTTTAAAATGGTACTGCCAAATAATAGGATAATTTTAGTTCCTATTTTAAATTGTGGGACCTACAAACTGGGCCCACACTGAGCTTGTTTGCTTTGTGTGAAGGGCAGGGCTGTCAGATGGTCCAGGTGATAGAGCAGACATTCCCCTTCACAACATGGAGAGGACCACGTTATTTCCAAATTAGATATATGTTATATTCCATAGAAAGCAGGTATTTCCATACAGCCTGTTGAAAAGAGTGAGGGAGCAGCTGGCTACGTGACTGCCTGCTGGCCAAGTCAACCCACCAGGGAGGAGCACAAAGTCCCTGGATGAGCTTGGAGACTGCCACCAGCCTCAGCAGGGAGGCAAGTGAGGCAGCTGATAAAGAAACGGGGAGAACAAGGAGCATCTTTATTTTCCTCTCCTCTGTGGGGCTTATAGCCTATTTGTCAGGATACTTACGACAAAATGTTCCAGCCGCTCTTCAAAACTAGTTCTATGAGTTTGTGACAACCAGGAATGCAACAACTGCCTTTTGAAGAGGGACTTAAACACAGGATTCTCCTTTCCTGTGAGAAGTATGAGCTTGAAAGGCAGTTTCCTTGCTACTGCCTCTTCTGGCCCAATGAAGCTTTTACTAATTAATGCCAGAAGGAGCAGCTTCAATAAAGAGGTTGAAGAGAGGTCAGATATGTGTTATGGGTATTGCCCTAGAGCTGGGGAGAGATGGCTCTGGCACAGCTCACAGACACTCCTCTTGCTGGGTGAGTGCTTGCTGCAGAGCTTGCCTGCTCTAGGCTGGAAGGGAGGGAATTGCTTTTCCTTTTGCAAAGACTGGCTGGTAAATGTTTTTGCAACACTTCAATTGCTTTGGCCATGCACACAGAAGACAGCCAAGCTTTTGGATCCCAGTGAGGCATCAGCAAAAACCCTGGCAAGACTATGACACCTCTGGCTGTGGTCAGAAGCAGGACTTGGAATGAGAAGGGGATTTGAATCATGAAAACTGAAGAACCTCTAACATGAGGCATTGGTCAAGCAGCAGTTTTGAGCATTGCAGAATCTTCCTATATTCCACTTTAAGCTCTTAACTTTCTTTTCAATTCTGAGCAGAATTAATTTATCCGAAGTCCAACAAGGAAAAGGTAATTGACCCTACATATCCTGAGCTGCAGCCCACCCAGATACTAGGCTAGAATTTCTGTGGAATATTTTTGTTGTTATTGCTGCAGCTCCTTTCCTAAATAGGAAAAAGGCAAGACAGAACAAACTGAAGCCAGTAGCAAGAGGAGGCACAGAGAAAGAGACTATAATTTTTGGTAGGGAAAGAAAGAGGAGAGGATAAGGCATGCAGCTGACATCATTTCTCTCTTGGATCAGAAATATGGAAAAGGTAAATGTCCCCCTCAGTTTAAAGCAAGAACCACGCAGTATCAGTGCTCCTGCAACCATGACTCTGAGTAAAGACAAAGGAGTCAGAGATGGCTGAGGACCATCCTCCCCCCACACATCCTCCCCCAAAATGCTAAAAAGGGTCAACAGGCACAGACTCAGCAGCACTGTAATTTGTCAGGAAATGTCCACTCATGCAAATACTTGTCTGCAGAGAAATTTTGAAACAATAAGCATCAGGGTCGTGGTGGGATAGGAGATGAGAGGGTTGAGTGAGGGGCATGTGAAAAAACTCTATACAAACACAAATTGGGCTTTCTGCTGGAAAATTCTGCCAGGATAATATTTTTCTGAACTCTGCCGTGAAGCCTGAGCAGTTCCTAAGGATTAATTAACAGTGTGCTGGGAGGGGGTAGGTGACTGTCAGAAGGAAGGAAATGCCACTGTTTTCATTGTAGTTTGTGGAAAGAGTGGAACTGATGTTTTAGGAGCCTGAGAGAGCTTTCACTGGCACATAGCAGATTATAAACATGGAAGATTTTGCTTCCAATCACGGATTGACTAATTATATCTGCATAGTTCAAATGAAGATGTTCTGAGGCATCTCTTCACAGACAGAGCATGAGTGCAAGCCTCTGCTGTTTGATCTATTCTTCTAGATTTGTATTTGATATTAATGAAAAGGAGCAGCTAGCAGAGCCAGACTCAGTACAGGCAAATGCCAGGCCAGCTCAGCCCATGCAGCCGTGCCCTGGCATTTCAGCCCTGCTTTGCACAGGTGAGTGCTGATGTGACCTGCTCTCAGTGTCTGTGCAGTTGAATTATACCATGGGTCAGTGATGGTATTTTCAGTTCAAAGCAAGTCACAATTAGTCCCATAGTAAATGTGAGCACTCTGTGCCATGTTATTTGGAACAACAGAAACTCAGACATGCTGAAGAATTAGTGAATAGCAAAGTTTTTTTTGTCTTGGTAAAGAAACTTCTGAAACTGGAGCCCTGTGCTATCTGCATCTTGTCTTCCAAAACCTATACCCTCTGCTAGACCAAGATCCAGAGTCTTCTGAGTACATAATAGGAAAAGTTCACCACGCACAGTTATACAAATCAGAAGCTTCAACAAAGCTTAGACATATCCACTGCCAGCATACTCTGCCTTCGACTTCCCTTCGTGGGAACTGTAACCCATGCAACATTTGCTTGAAGCATGCAATGCATGTTGGTATCCAGAACTGAATGAGAGGAAGGCATATTAGACTGTGAGTCCTGCAAAGGCCCTTTCCATCTACCTCTCTAGGAAGACTGATAACAAATTCTGCTCCCTCTACTCTCTCCTGATCACCTGGCTCCTGGGTAGCAGCATCATTATTCTCATAACAATACAGGAAAACATTATTTGTGGAGTGATTTGGTTCATATGCTGATTGCTATCTTATCTCAGGCTGCAGTCAGAACCATTTTAATGATGCTCAGACAGTTGAGAAATTAAAACAAACCCAGAGGCAGCCAGGTGTAAAGGAGCTGGAGTGAGCTGACAAGGCTGGAGCCCTGCCCTCTTCTTCCCAGTGCCAGTGTGCAGTGTGGCCATGGATGCTGCTCTGGGAGAGCAGGCTAATGCCTGCACATCCTGGGAAGGGCAAAGACCTCTTTGAAGACCAGGACAACATGTCATCCTTATTACAGAAAGTGAGAGGAATGGCAGTATGAGGACTTGTAACACAGAGGTAAGATCACCTATTGCTACTCTGGATGAAAACTTTCTTACAGGCAAGTTATTGCTATAGATAAGTTGAGGTTCTCCTGGTTTGCTCTACAAGGATTAATTTTACTCTGGAAGTACTGAATTCTGGCAAGCCAGCAGACAACTGTGGTAGTCCACTGCAGTGCTCACATGCTCCTTACTACCCCTGTGGCTACAAAGAGACAAGTGAGGTCATTCACAGATTTAGTGAGGTATTGCACCACCAGAATCACTGTTGTTTGTGGAAGGGCCAGAACTGATGATCCTGGCTATCCATTTTTGAGTGTCACAAATAGTGTGCTTCCTATATAAAGCATCAAAACTCCATGTTCATGTGCCATAAATGGACCAAGGCTTTGATTTGATCTAGCGAAATCTGAAGCTTCTCCTGCTCTAATGGGAGATCAAAAACTTCTTTTGAGGTGGTGGCATTCCTTAACAGTGTGAAAAAGAATTTGCTCTCCTATTCCAGCCCAGCTTCTGAGACTGAGCCCTGACCAAATGTTAATAACCCATCTGCCTTTGCAGTAGATGTAGAAGTTTATGCTGCATGATTCACATGAAAGGGGAGAGAGGATAAGAGTGAGATGGTCCCTTCCCACTCAATAAAAGACTTTGAAAACATAGGAGATTAAATTAAAATAATACCTGTGGGTCTACAGGGGAAAAGTCCATCTTTCCTTTTTTAAGAAAAGACACAGTTCTCAGCCTGCAAAATCTTCTCAGTAGCACTTCAGGTTTAAGTCCCTTTGTATATCACAGGAATTTCTTTCCCTTTATAATCTTCTTGCTGGCCTATAGGTAATTGAACAGCAGATCCACACAGTAAGCCCTTCAAAAGGAATTACAAGGATTACATATCTCATATTCACCTCATTTCACCCTTTGGAGATGTTGAATGTGAAACATCCATTTTTTCCTAATCTGCGTAACTAAGATATGTGGAGTTCTGTGTTGAGACTCCTTCCTCCTTTTCCTTCTTTGCCTGGTGGGAACTGAACCAGTTGAACTCAAAAGGTTATAGATAACTTAGCTTGGGAGGCAGACATGGCTCTTCAGGAGACAAAACTGAGGTCTGGAACAAAGAAGAGAAGTGAAGTGGAAAATAGAAAGGTGAGTCTAGAGGGTTTGGTTGCTGAGAGAGGATCATAGCCTGATCCTTAAGCTGATCTGCATTAGTCTTAGTATCTTCTGAAGTGAGCTAAAAGACAGGTAAATATGGATCTTTCCACTCATTGCCAACAAAACTGGAGTAAAGGACCGAATGTGGCCGCATTCCACAGATATTGAATGGCTGCAGATGTAAGAGAGAGCAGTGAATTTATTTAGTGAAGGCATTTATCAAGGTAAAGTAATAAAAACATTGATTTTAAAAAAGGAAAGGAATTTCCTGAATGTGCTAAGACAGCACCAGTATGAAATCTGCCAATACAATAACCTAATGGATTGGAAAGATGGTTATCTCCTTAGAAGCTGGAGACCATGCAGTCAGACTAAATCTGGAAAATCTTTACCTACATAAGAAAACAAAGGCAATAAGGAACCTTTTGGATGCAACAGCTTTTCCCTAAACCATCTTCTGGGACATACACATGCATTATTTAAAAGCTCAGCAAACGCGAAAGAAACTGAGTCTCTGTGGGACAATGTTTCAGTTCTGCTTCAGTCCAGAGTGTGCAGTAGCACAGGAAGGCTTCTTGCTTTGGAAAGTCACAGCTGAAGCCAGTGGAGTCACAACCTTTTATAGTAACAAAACACTCCTGCCCCAATGCCAAGAAGTTTCAGAGACCACAGTGACCATTCAGTGACCATAGTGGTGGTGTTCTGCAAATGGACAGAGGCTCCTAAAGTGGTAGAAGATCACATCTCTCCTACAGAAGGGCATAGGTATTCCTGATTTGATGGCGTGTAACTCCATTGAATTCCAGAAGGGATGAGAAGCCAAATTTTTGAGCCAATTGGCCGGAGATCCCCAGAGTGACCAGGCTGCTTTCAGGACATGACCTGTCATGCTCTGTATTGTGCAGACAGCTCCTCTGAGGGCTGTGTTTCAGGATTCCCTCCCTCCCTGATCTGAGAGGTTTTTGACTTGGAATCCTGCTCAGAAATGATGTTGGAAAAGCGTACCAACACTAGCAGTTGGTCATTTTCCCCAGCATAAGCAAAGAAGCACAGACCTTTGCCCTAGCTGATTTCTAGGTCTTTACTCACTCTGAACGTTGCATCTCATCATAAACTCAGGGAAGCTTCAGTGATGCTGAGGTGATTCCTCAGCCTGTCCAGATTGGATCAGTCTGTAGGATCTGTAACTATCAGAGTGACTGTATTCACCATAAGTGAGGTCTAAATCAGTTAGAAAAATAGTTAATGTATAAAACCAACAAAACATGGACTTCTCAGAGCTAGTTCTCTTATGAAATACAGATTTACAGTGGTTTGGAAGCTTTTGGAAATGTTCTCTGATGAGCATTTTTACTGTGGGAAGAGCATAAGAGTATTTCTGTATAATTCTGTTTGCTTTCTCTCATTTCCGTTTTTTTTTTTTTTTTCTTTTTTTTCCTTTAGTGTCAGTCTGTCTCCATATTCTGGCCAGGAAGACATTAGTTGCACTTTACTTTGCAGGGAATAGCTAAGCCCTTACTTCCATCCTGACAAATCATAGCCTCTTTGACCTCAATTTGCTGTGTTGCTATCAATTTCTTATTCACACAGCTACTGTCATGCTACTCCAATGGTTGATATTTTGGTACAAAAATGAAGAAGGAGTAAAAACTCAGGGTCTGATTCAGTTTAAATGCAATTTAAATGTAGTTTAAATGTAATTTTTTGAGGTCAAAGAATGATCCTTCTTAGAGTTGGAACAGTTTGATTACAAACCTGCACTAATGCTAAGGGCTTCAAACCTCATATATGGGTCAACAAAGTTGCATCACAACACATGTCTGCAGGTGAGGAAAAGAGGAGTGATGGTGGTGTGATGCCTGCTGTGCCTGAAAGTCTGATAATTTTAAAACTGGCCCATAGAAATTTCTTTTTCTGTGGCACAATCCTGGCATGTGGAGCCAAGATCGAACTTTACGCCACACTAGCAAATAGTCCAAATTCAAAAGGCAACCATTGTTGAGAGGCATTTTCTTTTCTCATTTGCTGGCTTGGTGTGTTTTTATATGGATCAGAGGAACTTCAAAGTCTAGCTGGCAAAGAGTTCTGCCTGCAAATGAGTGGATGGCTAGATTAGTAGTTAAGCAGTAGCTGGCTTGGAAATAATTTCAAGCTCAACAAAAGGTTGATTTTTTACGTACTCCTGTGATTTTAATAAAACAAGCATACAGCATAGTGCTAAGAGCTGCAATGCTGCCTGCATTGCTCATACTCAGTGAAGTGCAAAGGTGGGAAGACATCCCTTGTGCCCACCAGAGATCCTCATGGAGTTTTATTTTTCTATATTAGAGGGAATACCAGAAGCAGAGCATAACTCCCCAGAAGACCAGATATCTGTGAAACAAGGCTATAAATGTTTCTGTCACTGTATCATGCTCATTTTAATGTGCCTAGACTTGAAGATGTGACCCAGAATTTTCTACAATCAGCAGTAGTTAACATTTTATATTTCACAATGGGCTTGTTTCTCTGGATCCTTAGTGGTGCAATCCATTGAGCTCAGAGCAGCTCAGTGAAACAAGGCAAGTGGGTCTGAAAGACAGTTTATACCTGTGCAAAGTGGCATTCATACTGGGGAGCACAGTGAAGGGATGACTTCTGTAGTCCCACAGCCATGCTTGGCTATTTCCATCCTTCAGTCTGTGCCTACCTTCTGCATGCCCTTAAAATGAAAGGGTTGGGGTAAGCACTACACTTCTGATGGTGGAAACTTCATGCAATCCTGTGAATACCAGGAAAGTCCCTATATACCAATGGAGGAAAAGTCCTTTTCATTCAGTGTGGAGACAGAAGCAGGGTCCAGGGTCTGAGACAACTGCCTGCATCTCTGGTAAGAGAATCTGGAGTGTGTCCTTTACCCTGACAGGAGTAGGTTCCATGAGGAAACTGTTTTCTGGTCCAGAGCAGGCTTTTCTCGGTAAAAGCAGTCACCAGCCTCTGCTGGAAACATGTCATGCAGAACCCCTCTGCAAGGAGTACCAGTGATGAAGGGGAAAAGAAATGAAGAAGCACATCCACATGGTGCTTTCCTTGACAGCCTCTCCACTCCATGCTGGAAGTAACTGTCACTGGAGTGAGATTCAGGGAACTTGACAGCTGACAACCTGTTAGGACTTTGGAGTATTGCATTGCACTTCTGACGTCTTCAGTATTGTTATTTTACCTTTTAATGTCCATCTCACTTAGTGCACTGACCTGTTATTCGTGGTGCAGCAATTCAGTTCTGTCCCATTTGTCTGCACAGGTACGAACTGGACACCATGCCTGCAGGTACCACCATCCAAAACAAAAATTCCACCTTCTTTCCTCTTTCTCTCTACTCCTTAGCAGGGAAAGGAGAGAAGGAGGGTTTTATGATCATGAAACATTCTCATACGTAGATAGGCAGAAGTACAGATCTACAACTAAGGAACAACAGGAAAGTTACAAAAGTCAAGCACTGAGAAATTAAAAAATGCTAGCATCAGAAATGTTTATGCAATCTTTGTTTGTCTTGCTAGTGAACACACATTATAAAGACTTTAGTTATACAGCCATACCTTCTGTTTTCCAAGCCCCTGCAGGGCAGTCAGTGTTTCCTTACTGAGTTACTCATCAATACCCTTCTCTCCTTTGGTGACTCCATGGGTAAGATTAGCCTTCCAGTTACCATGTGCTGGTCAAACCTGAACTCAAATTGGAACATTTCCCTCTCTTCAAGGGGTTTCACCACTCTCATGATTCAGTGATTCAAAAATGTCTACCCTGGTAAAGTGACGCACTAAAGTTGTGAGCAGTGACAAAATTTAACACTAACAGTCAGTGGCCATGTCCCAGTTGTAAAGCACTGTGTTTGACCCTTTTGGTGCTGAAAAGGATTGCAAAATACAACTTGCACAGTAACAGCACCTCCAGATTCTTACAATATTTAGGAGGGAGACAGTGGAGACAGGTAATAGCAGCACGAAAAATTGTCTACCCTAGTTGCATAAATGGATTAGAGGAAAAATTTCAGTTAAGGAAACTGAAGTAACCTAGAATTATCATAAAAATTGTTCCATAAACATAATGTTGTTGGAGTGTGTGTTTATTGCAGTCAGTGTTTGTTGTCCTTTGATGATTTCTCTATCAAGTGTTCTCTGTTTATAACTAACACTGAATATTCAATAAATACACTAAAATCTCATTCATATGAGCAAACTGGATCCTCTCTGGCTCCAACATTACTGTTGCTTATAAGCTCTGAGGGTGGAGTCTCATTAAGCTTCTGTTGGCAATTTATTTAGCACACTGAAACTTGGTTTCCCCTCTTATGGCTTGGCAAGACCAAAGAGACCAAAAGCTCCTGAACATCATGACTTGGTGAGTGGGACTCTGATCAGGGGAGTGGAATAGAATATTTCAGGACAACCAGTGCTCAGAGCAATTTCCTAGTTCAGGTGGGATTAATCTTGACTGTCTTTTTTCTCTCTCTGAATCTGGGCAAACTTGATTAAGGTAATCTTTAGGCTCCCACAGAGGGAGAAGCTAACCAGCTACAAGTCATCCTCTCTCTGTTAGACATTTTACGAGGATGGACACCCATTTCTAGGTACCTGTCTTTATCTTTTGACTATAGGGAAAACTTTGAGATTAGATGATATGTATAACATTTGGATAGCTCAAATTTGGAGAAAGAAATCTCTCCTAAGGGCCTGATGGAGTCTACTTCAGTGTTACTTTTTCATTTAAAGGACTGGGACTTGCTTCACCTCACAGTTTCATCACATTCTACCTATACTTGTATAATATCTAGCCTTTACCCAGATGGGAGGAATGAATCAGATTTACTGGAACCTGAAACTTCCTATTACACATAAGCGTTGTATAGGTCCCAAACCACTTTTTATTAGATGACTAAATGTCATTAACTGTATCCAGGGGGGGAAAGAGAAAGGTGAAAAGCTCTGCACACTGGTGCTGCAGCTACTTCAGTTCAATGCTCACTCTGTCAGACTGTGTTATTGTCCTGTATAAACAGAAGAATTAAATATACAGTCTGCATTTTATTTTCAGTAACCCTTCACAATTTTACCCTTCATCCCCAGTTTCCTTTCTTACACATATACTCATGGTACACACACTTTTCATCCTTCAGGTTGGCAGTGAAAATACTAAAAGCTCAAGGGAAAATCATCTGGAGGACATGCAAATCTTCACATAAAGGATAGCCTATGTGGTGTCTGACAACCTCTCCTTTTATTTTGTTCTGACACATGAACATGGTGTGGCATAAAAGTTGGGAACTGAGAATGAACTCAAGAACAAGAAAAAGAGGAAAAAGAACAGCCTGAATGAAAAAAACTTAGTGATTGATAAAATAATGTAATATTGCAGGAAAAGAATTTCACAGGAAAGAGTTCTTAGAAATGAAAATATTAGTGAATTCAGAACTGCATCATTTTAATATGTGAAAACAGAACTATCTTGAAAAGGAAAGCTAAAACCAAATTATATATTCAAAGTCTGTTTTAGAAAGAACATTTTTTATTGCAGACAAGGTGTTCATAACTCTCCAAGATTAGTGAACTCTTTCAGGGTTGGAAGGCATCAACAGTGACGGTAAAGGAACTGCTGTCAAGTGCTTTCTATAGATTTTAATTTCTTTTTCTTACCTCTGACAATCTATAACAGCTCTTTTGAGGTTGAAAACCACAACATTTCCCTGCTGGGATTATGCTCAACCAGGTAGCACACAGAGCTGATCCCTTTTTCCCTCATCCCCACCATGACTCATTCATCACATCAGAGAGACTGAATGTTTCTCAGTTTATGTTCATTCCTTCTGAGCACAGCATTATTACTGAAGATGTCAGCAGAGACACAGTAAGAGGCAGAAAAGCCTCTATAGAGCTGAACATTCCCAAAATGGAGAGCAGAGAAGAACAGCGAGCCAAGTTCATTTCACGTTCAAAGAACTCTGCAGCATTTTTGGTTCTGTCATAGACTTTGAGCACCTTGATCCAATAACCTCTTGGTCCCTCTGTTTCCTCCTACAAAACAGGGTTTTTCTTAATACAAATGTTGATAATTTACAACACTGATAGATTGAACAGTTTTTCTACTTTGGTTTTTCTACTATTGTAACCAGGGACACACTACACAGAGGGCTGATACTCCTCTGTATTGAGAAGGAATATGATTAGCAGGCACTGGAGAAATCCTCTGCTGTTTTTCTTTTTCACTTCTTAAATGAATTGACACAGATTGCGTGCACAGCCCTTTCTGGATTATTACCAGCTAACAGCAATAAGGTGGAGTTTTAATTGTATATTCATTGACAGAAAATATGTTTGAAGGTTTTGTGCTTTTGCACCTGGGGAAAGTGAAGCACTTGTACTGGATAACTAAAGCTTACACTTCTACAACTGGGGAATGGAAGTGCTATCACTAATCATGGGGTAACTGCATGGCTGTCTTGTGAATACTGAGCTGCTGATAAAAACTGTCTTGCCAAAATATCATCAAATAATTTTGTATGACAAACTGTTCTGAAGCAATCTCAGTCTGCCAGTGGCTATCTCTACAAAACACAAAGAGAAGACCATCAGGCAAATTATTTACTGGCAATCATTCAGCCAGATTTACTAAGAAACTATCTCCCAGCTCTTCATCCACTGTCCTTCTCCAATTAAGACATGAGTTATAGCACCAGAGAACTATTTGTCAAAACAATATGACCTAACACTGCTTCATCTTACAGAACATTCCTCCACCCTGCCCAAACTCTCCTCCCTCCAAGTATTGGTGGAACTAAAGGAATAAATGGTGTTGGAATAGAGAGAACCAAAAAGAGTAAAGAATAAAAGGAAAGTCATTATTGGGATTAGCAACAAGAGGAGGGAATCAAGGAAGTTAAGAGAAAGAGCAAAGCTATTGCCTCACTGACTTCTCAGAGACATGCAAACACAATGCTCAGGACATAGGGAGTCAGGACTGAAGTGCAGGGGTCTTTGAAATCAAAGTTTTAGGCACTGGGGTGGATTTAAATTTGTCATCTGCACAGTATTGCACCTGCCCCTTAATGAGCATGATGAGACTGGATGCTCCCAGGAAACAGCTGCTGCTGCTCTGACAGCTTCCAGGGTGGTGTGGTGTTTTCTTCCTTCCTTCTGGAGATACAGGCTGCCTGGGGCACTGAGCATCAGAAGATGTTGGTCTGCATGTGCTTTCCTGCTCATTAGAGACAGCCTGACAGTCTGCAGTGAGAGCCAGCTTCCTGCTTTCCCCCATCCACGGGCTTGTTAGCATTTCACTTTGGAGCCTGCGAGCATTTCTGAGACTTTTTTTTTGAGCAATGAGGGCCATAAATGGTACAGATTAAAGCAAGAAATGGACAGGGACAATTGTCTGCCCCTGGTGTTGCCGCATCCTTGTCATCTGGATGGGTTCTTGCAGCCTTTTAGTTCCCAAGACTAAGTTGATATTGCAGGTATTAATTGCTAAAAGGAATATGCTGATAACTAAATGCTCTCCTATAGGCACTGTGGAACTGCAGCTGATTTAGTGCATGGCTGCTGATAGATGTATCTGGGGACAACAGGTTTCTGCTTCATTTTCAGCTCACAGGGGGTTTGTGTGTGACTGAGCAGTCTGGCTGCTTCCAAGCTGAGCATTTGTAGCAATCCATGAGTTCTCTACTCAAAGCTGAAGATACTCACATCAGTGCTATTGTGATGGTGTTTAAATAAAGCCATCAGCTGGAAAAAGAAATTGCCTCCACTGAGTTTTCCGTGAACTCACAAGGACTTAAAACTGCTGTGGTAAAATGGGATTGGTTTCAGAGATGTGTTAAAAAACCGGTTCATCTGCTGTAAATATGATTTTGCTATTAACTCAAACCATTGCAACTGCTAATTCGACACATCTAGCAGAGTTATTGGAGAGACAAGGGACTCCTCTGTGATATTTGAACTGTGATATGGATACAGCCTTGGGCACCCTTGCTGGCAAAGCTGTTGAAGGGTCTGCAGTCAGAAACATTACACCATTTGTAAACTAACAGATGAAATATAGAAAATGTAGCAGTGCCCCAGTCTTTGTGCCCCATATAGCCTGAGTAGTGAAATATCTTCTGTGTTGGTAACAATTGTCAACTTTCACCATGACAAGCTAAGCTAATATATCCATGGGTGTTGTAAATCATCAAAAGAAATGGAAGCCTGAACTTACAGCTCAAATACTGACTTGCTTGTTTCTGATCTGAAAGAACACTGCACAGCTAAGTCATAGTCCCTTGTGTTTGCTGGGACCAGCTTGGACCCAGTTGGGAACACCTCCATTAGTTGTTTGCTGCTTGATTCCCTGCTTACATGTGGCATGGGGAGTCCCTGCTCTGGGGATTAGACCTGACATTAGGCAAGGCAGATGAGGCAGGGAAAGGAAAAGTTACTGCTCTGCCATCATTGTTCTTTGACTGACACAGAGTGTAAATTACTGAAATTATCTGTATCTGCACGCCAGTGTCCATGAAGTCCTTGAGTTGTTGAGCCTGTTACAGCTGCAGCATAAATACTCTGAAGCCCCTTTCAGCAATGGACTATTTTGGGCCTAGCAGAGCTTCCCTATGGCTTTCCTTTCCTCTCCTTTTCCTGAGCTCTCAGCTGGGCTCTGAGTTTACCACAGAAGGTTTGCAATCTGCAGCTGTCACAATAACTTTTGCATTGTCTGCAAATATCCATCTCTTTCATATCCCTCCTGCCAGACAAGTGCCTGCTATGTATGCTTTATGGAGATTTCTATGTCTTCCTCCTGCTCTGCTTAGCAAACATGTTTGTCCTGGCCCATACCAACAATTGCTGTGTTGAACAGCTATAATGAAAGGCATGGAGAGAAAGGCATTCAGTTCTTCCTTGGGACCTGTGGCTGGTATTTGTGGGTCATTATTGGTAACTATAAAAGTGCAGGAAGAAAATGCAAAGGGCTGCATGTGTTATATCCTCTGGAGATCCCCCCCACAGAGCAGACTGGCTGAAAAACACAGGACAGATTCCCACTACACAGGACACCTCCACCTCACAGTGCTCCTCATGGAGAGCTCCATGTCTGCAAGGAACAGCAGAGCATGTGCTTTTGGGAAAACTTGTTTTCCCCACAGTTGTCCTCCTGAGCATCTCAGCTTCTTATCCCTCATGCCACCAGACTCTCATGCCAAGAGGAAAAGTGAAAGGGAAGCATGCTCAGCGGTCCAGGTTGAAGGGAGTCAATGCAAAAGGGACACTGGAGAATCAGGGATGAGGCAACAAAGGCACATCAGCAAAGGAAGTAGGGGTGTATTACAAGAGAGTTTTTAAGGAAGGAAGGATGTATGAGGCATACCTGAGAGTAAAGCATTCTGTAGGGAGGAAGGGAGTTATGTGTGGCATGAAGGACACCCACTGATGAAGGGGGAGGGTGCAAGGTGCATGTAAGGAGGAGTGATGACAGAAAGGAAGGAGGTAGAAGGTGGGGGTTAGATACAAAGGACGAGTATTGCAGTTTCCTGTGGAGCTGATATGGGCAGAAACTGGGATGACAGAGACCATGGCAAGCAGAGAATTAATAGATGAGGGCAATCTACGTACATTGTACCTGCTTTGAAATGTTGAGAAGTTGTCTCTACTGTCTGTGAGAAAAGAAAGGTCTGGAGAAGTAAAAATAATACAGCATCCTTCCCCCCACCCCTTCCCTCCCTATTTTAAAAGAACCTGGCTCTGGGAGTAGGTCATGCTCACGGGTTTGACAGAGCTTGAAGGAAAACAAGGGCTCAATAACTTTATTGATCAGCCCATGCTGAAACCTGCCACAGGTGGTGCTGCATATTAAGCTGGAAGGGCTGATGCTCAGCTGTGAGCTACTGGCCCAAACAGAGGTTAGAGCCATCAGATTCTGCCAGCTCTGCTTCCACAACAGAGCCCAGCCTAGGGGCTGGCCCGGTGTCAGTGCTGCACTGGCAGTGGGAGGGCACAGGGAATTTTGGAGCAGGCTCTGTGCTCCAGTTCTGCAGTTTTATGGGCGTGTGCTGTTGCTCAACTGGGAGAAGGCAGGGAAATGACTCCTCTCTGCTGAGAGCTCAGTGTTTGTGTTTGAGTCTCCATCTCCTGCTCATCCAATAGAGGACAAGCTGCTTTCTTTGACATCCCTCAGCCTTCTGCCTACTTGGGGATTGACTAGAAAAAAAAATATTTCAAGAGGGCATTTTTAAGGAAAGGAAAGGCAATATCATTGCCACACAGAAACCTTGTATTTTTGTATGGCTTCCTGCATTTGGCACCTGCATTTTCATACACAATGTTTGACTGGGAAACTAGCCAGAGATTTGGGATCTCTTTTGACATTGTTCAGTTTATGTAGCATGAATATGGGGGTGATTTGTAGATGCTTGGAAGGAAAGCACTCATAAGGAGTGAATTAAGAGGGCAATCAAACATAAAAATAGAAAAATTTCCTTGAATGGTCACATTCAAAGGTCTTCCCTGACCCCCTCAGTTGGAGCTAAACTTCTCTGGCAAGACTGGAAAGTGTTTAGAAACTTCTTTCTTCCTTTCCTAGCACCCTTTTCCTTCTCTGTCTTCACTGCTTCTAGCCTTGCCTGCTGTGTTTCACTTCTGCTGCATTATTGCCCTGCCTTGACTGCGTTTGGGAATTAGGCTGCATTAGGCTCTGCAGGTCATTTTTTCCTCACAGTCTTCTCAACAATTCCTCATTTGGTATGCAGACATACTCCTTTCACAAGGAGCTGAAAACATCTTCTAAATGCTGGATTCTATCAGAGCACTCAGATTAGTAAGATACAAATATCTCCTTGGTATAAATGGAAAATAAGAGAGAGTAGCAAAACTGTGTTGGTGCCTGAGGAAACTCTCTCACACCTGTGCTGTTGCAGCACACACCAGGAAATAGGGAAAGGAAGCCTTACAGCAACTGAAACAGTGCCAGGAGTCAGTTCTGGTGGCCAAAGTGGTGAAAGCTGTGATGTGGGGCTGTGGTCACTTTGGTGGGGGCTGGCTGCACTGGGGAAATGCATGAGCTGAGGTTCCCTTGCAACCTCTGTTTCTTGCTGTGCTGCAGATTCCCAAAGAGAGCTTCAGTTTTGAATCAAATCAATCTTCTTTGCTCCTAAGCCTTTGAAAATTGTGTGAAGAAACTCTGTTCTGCCCGTTCACCCATGATAGCAAAAAGGAAGGCAGGTGTTTAATGAGTGTTAATAAATAACACTTTATTTCCATGGTAACATTTAAGACATTAGGCAAAGACATTTTAACAAAGACAAATGCCCCTTCTGAAACAGAAGAGTGTGGAAAAGATGCATTTCACCTAAATATAAGAACTTATCCAAGGCATGTCATTTGGGAATTTTCTTGCCCTAAACTCCCTCAAGCATCAAAGCAAAATAAAAGAAACACCAGAGAAGATTCAGCACAACAAAGGTGTAAGTCACGCCATGAAAACTCTCTCTGTTTCTTACCAATGTCTGCAGACAGAGGGAGTGATCCCATAGGGCTATCCTTACCCAGGTACTGGACATTAACTGGGATGGACCCAGGTGGGTGGGTTCTGTCTCCACCCAGCATTCTTCACCAAGGCTTTTTTGAGTGGTGGTGGACCCACACCATACCATGCTCTTGCCTGCAAAGAAAGGCCTTAATACCTGTCTCCATGGACATGATCAGTGTTAGGGAAATCAAATACCCGTGCTCTGCCCAGAGATGGTGTTTGATGAAGAGTGCATGACTCCTAAAGATACCCATCAGAAGATCTAAGCTCTTACAATGAGGCAGTACCAATGTAAACACCAGTAAACAGAAAAAGTAAGTAGCTCCCTTGAGCCATGTTTCTATCCTGAGCCTGTTTCTGGGATGAGAGAACTGCATGCTGTTCTTCAAGATGAACTGGGTCTTAGGGACTTGCTATGACCCTATATGAGTTCACAGACGTACTTCACATATTCCTCGCAGAGAGACTTCTGGAAATGTCATTGCATTCATTTTATTTTTGCAATCAAACTTTGAGAGAACATAAAACTGCTTGAAGTGGTGGCTCTGGCTTCCCAGAGGTACTGTGCTGTCATATCCAATGTCCCTCTGAGACTTCAGGTGACTTAAATGTGTCACAGGACCCTGCCACTCTCTTCAGAGGCTTGTCGCTTTGTTGTGGGGTGGAAGTGAAGGCAGAAACTAAAAGCATTTATGAAGAAGGATACATGACAGACTCTTACTGTCTCTATTTCTAATTTTTTAACTGTATGCCAACTCCTCTTCAAAGTCTAAATTCCATATTCCAGCCAGCTTCCTGTGCTTCATACCCCAGAACCTGGGCTTCCCTGAGGTTTGTGGCTCATGTGCCTGCAAAAACAGTGATCTGCACTTACCTATGTGCTCAGTAGCTGCACTCAGACGTTGCACCATGTATGTGTAAAGGATCTGATGAGAAGTTAGAAAGATACCTGGGTCAGATATACCTCTGACTAATTAGAGTGGGGAAAAAAGGGACATAACTCAGTTTGCTACATGGAAACTTTCTCACTTGTGAGCTCAAAATCCTGCCTTCATTTCTTTCTTTTTTTTTCTTTTATCCCTTCCCCTCCCTTTCATTTCCCTAGACTGTATGATTCTACAGCAGAGTACCTCAAATATTTCTTAGAAATAATATATTCAGGTTACAATTTTCCTGGAAAGAAAAAATGAGAATATATGGCGTGTCAAATCATGTATTTTATCTGTCATCGAAACTGTACAATTTGTAATATCCTTTTATATTTTATAACATTATCATGCATTTTAGATACTGTGCCACATATTTCAGACACCTGCTGTCTGTAATGTAGTGTGCCAGATCAACTCATGCTGTAACAACTTCTCAGTTATTTTTACTATCTTGAAAGATGATGAAACTTACAGCCCATGGCTGTTGCTTGACTTGCCCTGTGTTACTTGGTGGAAACCATGGGAATCAAATGAGGTTTTTTTGTAACCATGTGGTTAGAAAGAGAAACGGGGTGACTTGAGTCAGAAAGAGATGGTGCATATGAAATAGTGTCATATTCACTTTCTAAGTTGCCATATATCCCAAAACAAGCTTCTTGCAGGTATTGTGCATCCTATGCATCACAAAGCAGTGAGACTTGCTTGGGCTGGAACAGCACACTTTTCTAGAAGCTTTACTTGTCACATAAGCCCTCTCTCGTTAAGGGGGAACAGGTGTGTGGTGTTCATGTGAAGCAGATCTAGGGCTTGGCTCAATGCTGGACTCAGTCCATGTGAAAGTTGTGTCAGTCTGATTTGTATAGTGCAGTTCACGTGGATTGCACTGAAGCCAAGGTCACATCAGGCTGTAGGAGGTGGAAGCCACTAATTGCACAGGACACCTAGCAAAGTCAATTGTCAGTGTCTTAAGTCTACTCTTCACAAGAGAAAATGATCTAGCAGAGTAGGAGGCAAACATGGAGAGATGTGAAAGGACCTCTAATTGTCTTGTCTCCTGGTGGCCTTATTAAAATCATAGATTCATAGAATGGTTTGGGTTGGAAGTGACCTTAAGGAAAACTTTGTTCCAATTCCTTGCCTTGGATGAGGATACCTCTGACTATACCAGGCTGCTCGGAGCTCCATTCAGCCTGGCCTTGAACACTTCAGGGATAAGGCATCCACAATTTCTCTGGGCAATCTCTTCCAGTACCTCTTTACCCTCACAGTAAAGAATTTCTGCCTGATGTCAAATCTAAGCCTACTCTCTTTCAGCTGGAAGATAACTTATCATCTCCTGCATGTTCATCTCGTTCAGTAAGAAGGGCAGAACTCTGGGGCTGGATGAGACCACAGAAAGATGCACCTGTGCCCTGCAGGGAGGAATGGGACTGAAAGCTCCCTATGTCTGTAGCTCTGTTTATAGCCAGACAAATGACAAGCCCAGTCTGGCCTTTTTGCATATTCATCAAAGCCTCCTGCTAACTTGAAATATTAATGTCTTTTAAGATAAATTGCCACAGGAAGGTGTAGACAGCTTGAGACACAATGAACTGGAATTTGGCCTCCTCTCTAGGCAAATCTGAAATGCTTCTAAAGTCTTAAAGCTCAGTGAAAGTTTCCATGGTTTTGAAGCAAATTTCTTCCTTATTTTGTTCAGTTGGAAATGTCAAGAAGAAAATGCAAGCTTAGGTATTTTTGAGACATGAAAGTTCAATAAGTACCCAGAATTCATTGCAAGAACAAGTTAACATACTTAGTCAGTTTGCTATCTCAAAAGTCATGAATCAGCACCATGGCTTTGACTTTTATTAGAGTCGAATTATACCACTGAGATGCTTGTCCATCTCTGTTTTAAGCCTGGGTATAATAGGTATAGATTATTCTATTTTACTGTTTAAAAACACTGTGTTACGCATTGCTGGGTCGTCTTCAGCCAAGGACATAACAGAAGTTGTCACTTCCATTTTGTTCTTCACAGAGAAAAACTGGTAGTGGATGGGAACATGTGATTCCAGGGGCCCACAGCAGCACAGCCCTGAGGATAAGATGCCAGGGATGCTGACAGAACAAGCATGGCTCAAGGGATAATGGAATGAGCAGCTTCTGCCCATCTGTTTCCATGCCTCAGACAAATCCTGGCCCTACTCCGAGACTCTTTGTAGTGGAATGAACAGCTTTTCTCCTAGGAAAGGCTGAACAAACCACCTGGCTGCTTTGTGTGAATGGATTTCAGATATTAAGAGCCTTCAACAGCCTCTCAGTTTGTCTGGACTATTAAAAAATTCTATCTCTCTTCCTCACTCCATTGATCAACTGATGCACCACACCTGACTCTGAACCCCATTGTCTCCTCTCCAGGAAAGACAAAAAATTTTTCTTTCCATGTGACATTTTGCAGACAGCTGCATTCTTCTTTGCAAGCTGCAAGTTCATACTTAGACTATTATTCACCCAGCTGAAAAATGAGAATTCAAATTGGAAGTGTTCAGTCGATTTCTAAATGTGTGCCCCGGAGGAGGTTCTCCATTTAGTGAAATCTGCCAGAAAGTAAACCAGCAGCTCAGAGACTCTGTATAGTTTCTGTGGGCAGGTGGACTTTAGACAGCATGAAGATTAAACCAACACCTAGTGTGATGGTGCTTTTTTATTATATCCAAAGTAATTTTTTGAACTGACTCCAGACTTTCACTTTCAAAGAAAAGACAGCTTAATTTAAAATTTAAATAAATGAAGATAAGTGCATCTGGGAAATAGGTACTAGTGTGCCTCTACTGTTCTAATATAGATTATTTCATGCTTAGGCTGACTAAATAAAAGAGCATGCAAGTATCTCCATCAATGTCCACATTGTGGTAATATAGTACACAGAGAAAAATTTTTAAAAAAGAAAAAAGGTGCTTGAACAGGCAAATTCCTGAGGAAAAAAAATCAAACCTTTTGCACATGAGTAAGATATTGATATCACCAGGAAAGGGTTAGAACAGCAAAACTTCTCAGTCTTTCTGTTGGCTATTTTTCACAGGTGCTCTTGCATCATCAGAAGCCAAGTTTTACTGGCTATCTTCTATGAAGACAGACATTTTCTGATCAGAAGGAAGTTGAGAGACTTCATTAGCTGATGTCTGCAATACTACAAAAGGGGCATGTATTACAATCACTTCATTGCAGGCCCAGCAGCATGTTAAGGAAGGTATAATGAGGCACCCAGAGTGCTCCTCTTCCCATGGGCTCTGAGCTTGTGATTCCAAATGAAGATGGAAGTGGTGGGGAAAGGGCTCTCACACTCTGCTCAGTAAGAAATGAGTCCCATACATTAAATGACTTGTATGCAACTCTTGTGTGGCTGCTGCACAGGGAATCTCTACGCCCCAGCCAGCTTTGTCCGGCTGCTGAGGGGATGTACTGGCAACGTTTCGGTAGCCAGGGAGGTACAGGAACAACTTCTGTGTGAAGCTGTTAGAATCTTCCCCTGTGTCCAGGAAAGCCATTGCCAGCTGGCTCCAAGATAGACCCACTGCTGGCCAAGGATGAGCCCTCCAGTGATGGTGGTAGCACCTTTGGGATAATGTATTTAAAAAGAGGGAAAAATCCTTCTTAAATGCTGTGCAATTGCAGCTGGAGAGAAGAATTAGAATATATGAGAGAAACAGCTCTGCAGATACCAAGGCAGTGAAGAAGGCGTATATTTATTCCCTGTCCCCCTGAGCCATTGAGGGGGAGAAGGCAGAGAAAATTGTGCATACGGTTAAGCCTGGGAAGAAAAGAGAGACTGGTGAAAGACTTTAAAATTTAGTTTTTATTTCTTGTTATCCGACTCTGATTTGAACAGTAATAAATTAAACTAATTTTCTCAAGTCAAATAGGTTTTGGCCATGACAGTAATTGGTGAGTGATATTGCCCTGTGCTTATCTTGACTCACAAGACTTTTATAGTATAGTCCCTCTCCTGTTCAGCTGAGGAGAAGAGTGTCAGAGCAGCTTTGGCGGGTACCTGGCATCCAGCAAGGGTCACCCACCCCAGCAGAGGAAAACCGCAGCTGAAGGGGAAAGCCAAGGTGTGGGAAATGACACCCGTGGGAATAGCTATGGTGTAGAGGGCAGGGAGATGAGCTCATGGCTGTTTGCAGACTCCTTGGTCTTACTTTTTTTCTGGGGGATCTCTTCCAGTATAGATCTTTTTTGGGTACACTATGGTCAGATGGCTTTGGTATTTTTCTTTTTTATGGGAGCCTTTTGAAACTTCTCAAGTGAACAGTCACAGAAAATTAGTAGAGTTTTATGTTCCAACACAAGCTGAGGCAAGATATTAATTTGACAGCTGGACCCTATTGATTTTAAATTCCAAGTGTAAATGCTGTACTTAGGGGCAGGGTGCAGCGCACAGATGCTGAACCTCTCCTGATGTGTGGAACCGTGCTCAGCCTTGACTGTGAAGTGACACTTGATGCCCTTGTCCTCAAGTAATGGTGCTGGCCCTGCAGGCAAACAGCCTGAGCTGTGGATCTGGATGCATTTGACTTTGTGAATCAGAATGTTTGCCGTGCCAGACTAGGATCTGTGACAGTTTTTCATCGTTCAGAATTCCGGGCGCTAACTAGGCAAAGGAAAACCTTACTGCTTCTCAAATGATGTTGAAAGCCTGGATCTTGGACTAATTTCTACTCTGAGGTTTTTATCACTTTCAAGTTTCCTCTCCCCCACGTCAACATATTTTGGGCCTTTAGCCTTGCGTGGTCTGAGGAGAAGGACTGACACCTCTCAGAGGCTGTGCAGCACATGTGACTTACATTATGCTGAAGTGAGATGAAAACAGCTGTCTGAAGTTTGGCTGTAAGAGGGAAAGAGGTGATTGCATGGGGTGGAGAGAGTAGACCTCAGAGAGATGAGGTGCACAACTACCCATCCTCCTGGGGCAATTACCTCTTTCTTAGGTTCTGTCTTTTGCTCAGCTCTAACAGTAACTTCTGGCTCATTCTAAGATGCCCACTTCTGGTCCACAACAGAAACTTATTCTCAGCATTGATCCTTTATTGCTCAAATTTGCCTTTGGTGCCCCATTCCAGCCCTACTCCAGTGGGTAGGACATTGAATGTGATTCAACTTTTGTGTGAAAAGCAACAGTCTTCTGAGGCTCATTCTCCTCTGCCTTCATCAGTGAGGTATAGCTGTTGAAATCCAATTAGTTGCACTGAGACAAGCAGTGTCTAATGCAAATCAGGACATTTTCCTTGTATTGGAAGGGTTAATAAAGATCTGAAAATGTTGTTTAGTTGTATGGATGCATAGCCATTGGCTTTACAAATCTAAGGTGTAGGCAGCTGTCTGGAATTTTTGCCTTACCCTTTCTCTCCAAAGCAGGAAATTTGCTGTTGTGCTCTGCAGACATTTCCCTGCATGAATGCAGTTTCTGTCTGTTCAGTGATTCCAGCTCTCTAAGACTTCTCTTCTGCTGGGGCAGCATAAGAGGAGCCAGCTCTCAAGCATTATTGTGGTCATTCGCTTGAGTAAGCACCACTGATGTGGGCAGAGGTAATAGAAGTGTCATGGTTTAGGAATGATGCTCCCCAATTTACTGTTCCCACCAAAACACTCCCTGCGTCCCACAGCAGCAGGCTGGAGAGGAGAGCTGGAGGCACAAAAGGCAAAGATTACAGACTGAGATAAGAACAATTTGCTGGAAACAGCAGTGAAATAAGTAACAAACAGTACAGTGGTAATACTAAGAAAAGGGTGTACAGGGAAGGCAAACAGCTCACACATGAAGAAAAACTCAGCACATGGGAACTGCAATATGCAAATTGCTGCCACGCTATCCCCAGCTGGAAAGGACTCTCTTCCCCTCTTCCCTGGCATTGTTGTGGGCTGGCATAGAATAACCTCTGGTCCTAGCCATGCCTCTTCCTAACTACTGCAAAAATTAATCTTATCCTGGCTGCAGCCAGGCCAAGGAGTTATCCTTATTTCTTTAAGAGGGACTTCTCCATGTATTAAAATCAAAAGTGGATAGTAAGAGCTGAAATTTGGAGATAAATATTTTTGGCTTTTCCCAGAGACTATGTGTTCTGCTGGATCAGTCCTTCAACAACACTAGTTTCAGCTCTGTCTTTTGTCAAGGCACATGCCTAGCAGGAGCACCCGAATTTATAGCTGCCCTTTTAAAAAGCTGGCTATCATCATCAAAAACAACTTGCAAGACCTAGATACTTTGTCCTGATCTATTCTTGTTATAATAAACATTAAATGATGTCAGACTAGCAGATTTTGCAATTTTCAAAATTCTGGGAAGATTAAAAAAATATAAAATTGTATGAACCCTCTCTGCTGCAATTGATGTGACAATTGTGTGCTGTTTTAGAAAAAAAAAAATCTAGAAAGCTGTACTAAGGAAATCTGAACACACAAGTTTCCAAAATGCAATTAAGAAGAAAAAAATTGAGAGCTCGTGGTTTCCCAGCTGTCAAATGCTAAATACTATCCAGGGGTTATTGACTATCTGATTAGAATGAAATGGAGCTGAAATGCAATTGATTCAGAAATAAACAATGCATCTGTTTAGGGTGATGGCCACAGAAAGTTAAGTGGTGAAAGAGTCTCCAGTCAATTTGTCAGAGGTTTCTACAGCAGTTGCTCATATATATTCAGTATCTTTCAAAATATACCTTCTCTCTACTCTGTACAAAAACACAGCTTCCTACTTAATCTTTCTGAAATTGAAAAAGGCCTTGTATACATCGCAGAAAGTCACTCATCTTACATCCAGCAAGGACTTGACTCAGAGCAGGGAAAATAGCATTAGCCTTAAATGCTAATTTGCTTGCTTTCCCTGTACCTCACGGTCTGCTGGATAGGATGGCATTTTCTTGCTCTGCGAACCTTCAGTTTACTTGCCCTCACATACTCTTTTTTTATTCCATGTAAACAATCTGAAAAGATAGAGGGAATTTAGGGGTCCATGCAAGACACCTTTTCCTTACAAGTGTTCCTTCTTCCTTGTGTTCCCTATATGGAAGACAGTTTTTCTTAGATTACCCATATAAGACTCCAGTTTCCTCTTTCCTCTCTTCCCAAAAGGGTTATGATTTTATAGCCTCCTTATGCTGCTGTGGTAACCCATGTCCCAACGCCCTGGAACTGTGCAGCAGAGGGAGAAGCCAAGTCAGCTCATAGATCCCACAGGAAAATGGTTTCACCAGAGTGTGTTTTCAGCTGCATTAGCCCCATGATGTGACTGGCTGCATGGCTGAGCAGAGACGGGAATCACAGCCTCATCTTTTTCCATATCAGTGGCAGAGCTTAAGCCATTTAAGCAACTACAGCTTAGGATTTTTGGAAGCATCATTGCTCCCTACAATTTCTAAGTGGTGTAAGTAAACTAAGTTTCATTTAATAACAACAAATCCTGTTGCCCTATGTTTTCCTTATCTAATTTTATCACGAGCAGGTCTACTTTAAGCTTTGTGTCTATTAAGCTGCAATTGCACAGTTAAACAAGACAAAAGTATTTTGGCAGGTATTTCTTAGCTTTACATGGTCACTTATATATTTATTTTTAAGTTGATTGATATTCTCATCTGCTGGCCCATAAGCTCCTGGGCTTAGTTTATGCTAATGACTGACAAGTTTTGCAATTCATCAAGAGCTAAGAACAGACTGTATTTGGTGAAGAGTTCTGCTAACAATCTGTATTACTCTCTCACCAGTCTGTTTTCTTTTGGGTAGGGAAGAATTGAAAAATTCATGCTTAAAATCTTAGCATATCCCAGTAGTTTAGAAAGGGCTCTGTGCTGTTAGAATTTTCTTCTAGAAAAATGCAGGGGAAAAAATGATGCATTTTATCTTGCATACCTTGAAATGTTGGCATGTGGTTTGAGTGAAAAATAAGAATCTTATAAACAATGTCTAGATCTAGTTTTGTCCATAGATAAATGAATGTTTTTAAAAAAATTAAAATGAATCAAGCACACTTTTGATAAGACTCACTTTAAAAAGTGGATCATAGCAGACAGCAAGCTGGGTGATTAGATGGGGAACTGCAAAACACCTATAAGTTATCTATAGGCAGTGGAATCATAAACAGAAGTGAGGCCTTGGCTTTACTACCTTTTGTAGCATTAAGGTTAAGATAAGTTTAGAGAGCGACATGCAAATGGCAGTAGAGGATTATTTTTATCTAGCATAGGGACTTGTATGGATATTTACCACCTTAAAGATAAAATAAATTGAATTCAAACTACAAAGGGTTTTCATTTTGCAGAAAGGTTAATTAACTACTGGAAGAATTTGTTCAGTTCTATGATGTGATCAGTATGTCTTGATGCCTTTACATGAAAAGATTTCTAAAATATATGTAATTAAATAAAAGTTATAAGCTCTTAAATAGAACCACTTGATGAAATTTTATGGCTTGCATAAATCAGACTACAGAATCATGAGGGTGGATGTCAGCCTTGCAGTTTTACAGCCTCAACTTAAGACATAAGGGCTGGATGAATTGACTTCATTGAGTCCAAAATGTTTTTCCCATGAATATTCTTAGGTCAGAGATTGTCATAAATGGAGTCTCAGCACAGAACAGAATGAAATGCTTATTTCAGAGCTGCTTAGAAGCTAGGTTAATAGGAGGATGACAGGGAATTACAAATTTTCTAGAAATAAAAGAAGCAAAGGTCTAAGGGTGTTAGAGGCCTCAGTCTTCATTCAGGTGCCTCCACCTCATCCTGCGCAGGGATCTCCTGCTGAATGCAGAAACTATGAACATGCCCCTGGGAGCAGCAAGTGGATTCCCTCCTGGATTAACCAACTGATAATCACCTTTGATTATTTAAACCTTCTGTGTCTGTGGGCTCCTCCTTTCCAGGCACCTCTGTTGGTTTGTGCACTGATTGCAACAGGAGGCAAGTTCTGAGCCAGCTGAGCTCCATGAGCCGTGTGCTGTAAGACCCGGGACAGGAAGGACCTAAACAGGGGTGTGCTCATGCTCAGAAAGTGTCATCTCAAGTTTAAAAAGCACAAGGGAGAGTGAGGGAGATGGGGGGCTCATCTGTTACTAGTTTGTGTATTTACATGCCAAGGGCAAATGTTGACTCTCCTGGTAAGATACGGCTCATTACACTTTCTCTTATGTGTATTTTCCTGTGTTTGTTTAAAAAATGGGAGTTACCTTATTAAATGCTAATCTTGATCCAAAAATCCAGTAACTAATAAACGATTTGCACCTGAGACATAGGTACATTAAAATACTGTTATGAAACCCAAATTGTTTAATTGGGCCTTAAAATGACTTTCAGGCATTTTGTGCCTTACGAAAGCCTTTTCTACTGACAAAGCAGTCTAAAAAGGTTTCCTCGTAAATGTGAATATGTTATTTTACTTTTAACAAGAAAAGCTGCTGGTACCATGCAGTGACTTTTTAAGCAGTATTCTCTCTGAAGGACTTTACTGGATGCAAATGAAAGAAAAGGGAGCTTTTCCAAACTGGAGAAAAAAATCACTTTTGAATTCCAGGTATTTTAATCTTTCTGTTTTGCTTGCTTTTCATCTATGCTTAATAATATCAGAAAGGATTTCTATAATGTGGTTGCTATGGTAAAAGCAGACCTATGCCCCATCACGTAAACCTTGAACCATGATTAACTGTTTAATGTTAGAGGAGCAAAGAAAGGTGTGAATAGCACTTTAACACCTTCAGAACAAGCATCCTTTCATCCCAATATTCCTAAGGCAGAGATTTTCCGTTTCATTAGGCAGATTAAGGGCTGCTCCTCAGTGCACATCAGGTAGCCAGATGGATACTGACAATGCTTTTTGGGCTGTCTTGCTAAATGCATAAATTCATGTATCTGAGGGACAGGAAGAGATTGGTCTGGCATGTTTAGCATAGATTATCCAGTTTAAATGAAGAAAAAAATTATTGTTCATGTTGGAATGATTGCTTCTCTCAGAACAGCAAGCTAGACTTCAAATGTTGGAGAATTTATGTCTCTTAAAAAGAAAAAAAAAAAAAACAAAAAACCACACAAAACTACTCTAACACGAAACCAAACAACCAGATGAGCCCTTATTATGCTGTTTAATTAATCTGAGAGCTAAAGAAATGAAAGCAAAATGATTTTTTTTACAATGCATTCTGCCTGTTGGGCTGTTGAGGCCTCTGTTACCCAGACTTGTAACCTAGAAAACAGAGCAGCTTTCTCTCCCCATCCTTCCTGGTCACTTT
>VZTZ01051319.1:887174-947348 GCA_013400955.1 Drymodes brunneopygia | reverse complement strand
TTTTTTTTTTTTTTTCTGTATTCAAACCTGCAAGGAATATTAGTACAGTGAGAGTACACTGGGACTTTGTTGCAGTGGATGGCTTTCCACTATGCAAAAATGATGGGCTCTGCCCTTGGATGCCCATACATCAGGGACAGTAATCGATCTTAGTGAACAAAATAAATCACTGGTGTCAGCTGCAGTATCAGGGTGCTGACAGCTGATTTGTTGTACTTGGGGTTTTTGTTCATTTGTTTTTAAAATGTATATTGAATTTATTTAAGCAAAGCCAACTAATGGTGTAAGGAGAATAATTTATTCCAGTTTTTCAGATGCTATAGATCAGCACAGCCCCACAGATTGCAACGAAGTGACGCAAATTTCAGTTAGCCAGAGACTTCACCTCGCTTCTCTTTCAGGAGGTAACACCTTTTGAAAAGATAGGATTAAATGCGTCTCAAAGCACTTTACTGAAAATTAGTGTAAATTCAGAGGAAAAGCTGGCTGGGTGCCCGTGAATGATTAGATGTTTTGCATAGATTTAGTCCTTTAATATAAGTAACAGATTCTCCTAGTATGTAGCCAAATTTCTTGGTTTAGTAGGTGTATATCTTTCTTTATACATTTCATACTCTTTGAATAGAACACTGATCTTCCTGAGTTGCATAAAATTTCAGCCTCCACTGGTGATATCTTGCTTCATGTTCCACCTTTTGAAATGGAATTAATTGTTTGGTGTTGTAGTCTCTAAAATAGTGCTTTGCGTTCCTTCTCTTATCATAGATTTTTATCTTTCCTCATATCAGTCCTCCAGCTTTATTGCTTTTTTACACAGCTTTATTCGACTTCTACTTGTGGATATTTGCTTCATGTGTGTTGAATGAATTCCACTCCTGCTATTTATTTCTGCATTTGATGAATAATTAATGTCAGGTAACTTTTTTCACTGCTTCAACTCAAATCCTGTTGAAGAGCCTGCTGCTGAAGGATCAGCTGAAATAACTGGTCTTGGACTGTATTTGCCAAGGAGTGAAGAACTAAGACAGGGAGAAGGGCAAAGGGAGGCACAATACAGATTCTGTAAGGCACAGGTGTGAACAGGGCAGAGAAGAGCAGCACAAACCCCCAAACATAGGTGAACTGTGGTAGGGTGGGAGCTCATTCTCTGTGTACACTTTCTTCTAAGTGGGAAAGGCTCTGGAGTCTTTAAATTAGTGGTGATTCCTCCGAGTGAGTCCAACCCCTTGTGGTGCCTCAATGTCCATTTGCCTGGAGTACTGGATGAATATTTTCAGATGAGGGTAAACCAAGCTGCAGCAAAATATTTTCTGTCTCTCATTACACAGCGGATAGTGAGCAGGGGCCCAAACAGGGTGAGACACTGACCATGACTGTGCTTAGGACACCTGTGTATATTAGTGGGAAACATGCTGGGGGTTCTTAATATGATTATTTAGTAGTATTCTTTGACTTTTTTTGGTTTGCTTTTCCACAAGGATTACTTGCATGTTGGACATGTGGATTTTCCAGTTTGTTTCACTGCTAATACATGCCCTGGAAATTTTGGCTTGAGCAGATTTGCAGTGTCCATGATAATAACCAGGCAGAGTTTGCTGTCCCAGACTGTGTCAAGTGTCATTTCAACAGTCTGGCCTCAATTCTGTCACCTTGAGGTCCTCCACAGATCTCCAGTCTGATTCCAGAGATCTGTGCCTTCAGCCCCCATGGCTTCACATGGCCATGTAAAACAAAACCCTTGTTTTCTATTGTAAGAAATTACTTTATGTTCAGTTCTTCTGACGGGTTGCAACACAGACTTTCCTGCATTTCATATTCTTTTGAAAAGGGAAAAAAGGGACATTACCCAATAATTGCATCTTATAGATGCCATGTGATGCTCTGTGGCCTTAGGAGACCCAGTGTTCAGGGCTATAGAACACATGCACACAGCCAGTCTAGGCTATTTGGCCTTGAGGCTGCTTTATTATTTGCAGTATGGACATAATCACTGCCTTAAATTGTGGCCCAGACTTTGAAAATACAAAAGGAAGACTAATTCCTTCTTCTTCTGATTGTAATATATGAGGGCTGGGTTTTGCTGCTGTTTTTATCTGCCTTTAATTATTTTTATTCCTGCCCATGCAGTAAAAAATGTTAGTGTCTAGGTTATTTCAGAAAAACCACAGCAGTTGTATGACTGTGTCAGCTCAGAGATGAAGGACAACTCCTGTACACACATCCTTATACATGTGTGTCCATACTCTCTCCATGCAGTACCATTTCAAAGTACCTCTGGGTCTGGGCTGGCCACTTTGGCAGGAGCTTGCTGAAAAGCCTGCAATAATAAAAGTGTCAACTTGTGACCACAGACATCTCTGTTATGCTACTGCTAGAACAACAAGGATGGCCTGGCAAAGCAGAAAGCAAAGATTCAGAGGAGCAGTCAAAGGAAAGCAGCCTAGAAATGCATGACAGTAATTCCTTCACTCAGGAAGGAAACTATGGTTTTTTCCTTTACATATTCAGTCATCTAAGTCAGGGCAGATATCCCCAGTACCTTTGCACAATACCCCTAGTTGTGTAAGAGGAAAATAAGATTTGGGGAAGAAAATTATTTGGGGAGCAGTATAAACAAGACTACACTGAGGCAGTAGCAGGTGCAGCACCTTGCTTCATACTGCTGTCCATGCCCTTGGGTGAAAGCCCTGTTAGGTAACACTGGTGAATGAACAGAAGGCTCTTCTCATGAAGCTTGGACTTGGAGAGGAGTTAAAGGACATTATTAAATCATTGAAAAAAAGGACTCTAGAACAAAGGCCTGAGAACAGATGGGGATTTTATAAAAGGAGGAGGAGGCTGATATGAGAAAAACTTGCTTTATACTTTAATACCAGTGAAGCATCACAGTGGAAAACTAAATAAGGGCTGAGAAATCATTCACCACAAGATGGCAAACAGTCACAGTTTCAAGACTATCTCAGCTGGAGAAGGCTGCCCTAGGGTGTACCTTTCTTCTGTTCTCAGGTTAGTGATGGACCTTTCCAGGGGCAATTCCAGTAACGCAGTCGGGATACTCAGACACCAGGGGGGTTGGCAATGTTGATGCTGTGAGAAGCTCCCTGAGCAGCCCAGTACATGAGACAGTATCAAGCATGGACTTAGTCCGCAGGCACTGAAACCACTGAAATCAAGGGCACTAAATTCAAAGGGCTTTTGATGGGCTCCTCAGCAGCCCAGCAAAGTGTGTTAAGCAGTCACTGTGCTGCTGGGCAGGTTTTGCGTCAGAAACGCATTTTGGCTAAGGGCACCCTTAGCTGAGAGCTGACCATTTGCTCTGCTTGCCTGAACAGTTTCATCTGACCTGTGATCTCCATTCTTTGCAACTAAAGACACCCAGGGCAATGTGGATGCACCTCTCCTGCTTGAAGAAGAGGAGCTGCTCTGCTACGTGTGTTACAGTCCCCTACTGTTGGCTGGCACAAAGAAAAAGTCTTCTGTACCTCAGATAGATGCATTTCAGTCTAAACTTAACCAAAAGCTCATGTGCAGTTATGAGGTCTGTGCATACTTAGAGCAGGGAGCAATGAGTTTGCTGGTGTGTTGAGAAATATGTGTTAAAATACACGAAAGGAAAACAAAACAGGCTGTCTTCTTCCTGTGTTCTAAAAACCCCCATTGATAGATTTAAAAAATCATCAAAAGTACAACCTGACACTAGCTACATTGAGGAAGGTGAGATTCTGAGGTGAGGACTAAATACCTTACAGTTAAATTCCATACCAATAATAAATGAATTCAAAAACCCCAAACACTGTTCTTATCCTCTGCTATTCCCAGAGCCGCACATTGAAATCTCCAGCAAACTTCTTGCTCCCTTGAATGAACTCACCATCTACCCAGTGCATTTGTCTGGCCACTAAATCAGGCATTAATGGCTGTGTCTAGATCACACCATGAGGTTAGAACAGATTTCCCTCAGTGCCACCACCACTGTCGTTTCTTCTGCTCCTCAAGGCTTGGAATTTGAGATGTTAAGTTTGCCTATTCAGCCAAGAATCCACCTCCATGTGTGCTGACTGAGCAGCCATCTGGCTTGGGAGCATGGAGTGCTTTTAGTTTTGTTCTCTTCCAGCTTTGAATTTTGCTATCCAGGGACTGGCAGCTGCCAGCTTTTATCACACTGATGTGGACCGTACTTCTAAACAGGCTTTGGAAGGAGCCCAGGTCTCTGAACAGAAGGGCAAGGGTAAGACACTGACAAAAGAGAGGTGAGGGGAGCAGGAGAATGAACCAGTTAAGGGATCCTTCAGAGCCACTGCCTCACCATGGGATTATTAGCACAAACCCCACAGGCACACTGTCAGGTCAGGAGGTCTTTTGCTTTCAAATACTGGAAAAGAGCCTATGAAGCAAGGAAGCAAAAGCTTGTTTTGATTACTGCAAGCTGTTAAATAAAATTATGGTTAAATACATCATTATATTTAATATTATTATATAGCTATATATATTTATTAGCTAAATATACATATTGATGCTGACCTCTTTCCCCCAGAGCAGTGTGATGACAGTGCTGGTGTCCAGCTCTGAAGGAATGATCGATTTGCAAACAAGGACCAATTTTCTCTGCTGCGGTTGGGGAATGTTAAAGCTACTCTGCTGATAATAAGGTTTGAGAGCAACAGGAGAGGCAGGATGTCAATAGCATTACAATAACAGTGAGGCACTGCAGCAAGCAAGGCTTTTTGTCTGATAAAGTGCAGTTTCCTGGGAGAAGTTGGAATATAAGCATGGTATGAGATTGCCACTGCTGACTGTCTATTTATTAACTCCATGTAGTTTGCTGGAAACCTTAAGTGTTCCTTGTAAAGCAAATTTACACTTTAGTGCATATTACTAAAATATATAACCTATATTTAGATGGCATCTTTCATCTTGAAGGGACCCTAAGCTCTTTGCAGATTGTCTATAATGGAATCATTCAGCCACCAGTGACATATTGTCATCTCTGAGGCATAACGAAAACAACAAAACTATTATGGGAAGAAAACAATAACTTCTATTGAAAGCACATGGGAATTCAGGGGGCTATGAGGTAATTATGCGAAAATGAAGATAGTTGCAGACAGAGCTGCAAACATTAGTTAATATTTTGCAAATAGGAAGCCCGAGCCCTGGCCACAGCTCACTGTGGGTTTTGTTGAGGCAGGAGAACAGTAGTAGGCAGTAACGAAGGCTCCACTACAACCCCATCTGGTCAGAGTTTGCACCTTGGTAATCCTCTGGGCCAGAGCCAATCTCTCTGGGGTTTGAGGATGTGAACCTGCAGGAGTCAGCCAAAACCTCTGTCCTGAGTAACCAAGGGGGGAGCCAGCTTTCCCTGGGTACAGCTGGGTGGGTTTGGGCAGCGAGGCAGCAGCTCACAGCTAGTGACATCCTTGACTGCTGTCACCCTTCCTGCACAAGCCAAGAGCCAGAGGACTGCAGCACACTGCACAGGAGACTGCTTTGCCTTCTGCCATGCCGAATTCAGCCCCTTAAAATGGGCTTGATGATACAAGTGACCACCTTAAGCATGTGAGGGAAAAGCTTGGGCAGGAAAACCATGTACTTACAAATTTCTGAGCCCTGGAAATGACACCAAAGGCAGCCCAAATTACACATACCTGTATCCTTGACACAAGGTATGTTTTGTAACAGTGATAATAGCAATTAAATTTTTTTGGGCAAAACACCTGCAACATGTAATTTTCTTGTCCCTACTGCTCAAACCTCACCAGACCCAGTGTGTTAATATTTTCCTAAATACTGAGAGCAAAGAGTGCTGGAGCAAGGGTTTGTCCTTGTAAGTTTGAAGTACCTTGTCTTCCAGGTTTCAGAGACAGACGGTGCCAGTCTGACATTTTGTCTATCCTTGGCAGTAGAATTTGCACTTTTTGAGAAAAAAAAGGAGGCAGTCTGAATGAAAAGGAGTTCTGTAATTTCAAGACTTGACAGATCCTAGGGATTCAAGTGGATACTAGGTAACTTTTTTGCTGTGAATTTTTTTTACCCAAATATATTTATTTTAAAACAAGGTTTTGCCAATTTGTTTATTTAATTTTTGCTGTGAATAGAAACACCTGCTTCTCCTTTCTGCAAAATTTAAATGCTTAATTTTTTTCATCTTTTAAAAAGTAAACTATCTGACATTTAAATTTAAAATGACTGTTAATATTTTCTTCTATATTTTACCTTAAACATTTAAAAAAATCTCCAAAGGAAATAGAAACATTGACTTGGTTCTGCCTTTAATTAGTTTCTTAGATCAGCCTTTCAGTTCAATGAAAATAGAGCAAATGTTTCAGACTCAGCAATGCAAATTGCCTTATGTTTTGGGATTTACAGAAAACAGGAAAACCCAAGAATCTGCACAACAGTATCAGAAATCAAATTAATTCCTAAATGGCATTTACAGTTTTTGTCATGCTATTTCCATCACTCCATTCTGGAGACCCGTGAGTTCATGATATTGACTGAGTGAATATCCCAACTGTGAAACCTTAAGTTATTTTGTAATAAATATTAACCTGACTGGAAAAAAAATCTCCCTTGTCCTTCCATGCTCCTGACTTATTTTTCATATAGAGCACCTCTTAACTATACCTGGTTGTGGAGGATGATAATGTGATTGGCAAAAAATTGTTGATTTTCTTCTTGCTACCTCCAGAAATGCAACATGGTGAAATAAGAGGAATAAAATGCTTATTCTGACTAGGAGCACAAATGGTTTCATCACTTCAGGCTTCACCCTCAATAGTTTGTTTAGTGGTGGTTACATGCCCTATTTGGACTTGGCAATACTTGCATTCTCCAGCATCACCTTTGACTGCTGCCAGCACTTGTTTCAGGGGCAGGTCACTTCCAAAGCAATAGAAATACAGCTGCAGCACGCAGTTCATGGATATACAGCTCTTAAAAGTGGAAAGAATGTGAATGTATGTTTATGTCTCATTCTTCTTGTTTGAAATCAAGAGAGAGAATAAAAGACCCCCTGAGATTTCATCGATTCTGCTTTGCCCAGAGCTGGAGCCGGAGAGGGACCCCACCATATTCTTTTCAGTGTTTGGTTTATTCCGGCTTTAAATATCCCAGTAGTGGCTGTTCCATCACTGTCTCTAAGAGCCAGTTCCAACCCAGACTTTTTAACAGGTGCCTTGTACTGCAAGCCCTGCAGGTGAGTTCTCCTGAACACCACTGGGCACATGAACTGGAAACATGCACAGATGTCCAGCCTCAGCTCCCCTGTGTTTATCCCAAAACACTACAGGCACTTGAAGTAGTTCCTGTCTCCTTTGGTGCTTTCTTTTAGACTTCTCTCACCACTCTGCATTGTTACACAGCAACACCATGTGCTGAAGCACCACTGGAGTGGATTCCCAAGGTAACACTGGGGGAGAGGGAGAGAGAGAGAGATGTTTATGACCATTCTCTATCCTTCTAAACAGCTTTTATCACCATGGTTAATAAAACACTAGCATGGCCAAAAGAAGAGATAAAGATGCTGCAGACCTATAAGGCTCACTCTCTTTTAGGATTTACACTTCTTTTTAGTCCTTGCAAATGTCTGGAAAAGGGGAACTGAACAAATTTTGTATGATCAAAGCTGCCAGGCTGGAGATTCCTCGATGTGCAGCTAGGAGGAAATTAATGATCATCTTTTTTCAGCCCCATGTAGGTAAGTCAAGCCCTGTATTGGCTGAGCCCTTGACATTTTTGATCTCAAACTTTCATCTCAGACTGGGGTAATAATGCTAATTGGGCCTGAGGTCCAGTGTAAGGTTGTGGTTTCACACTAATTTTTGATATTGCCTGACAATAGTTCTAACATATTGCTCCAGCATTTCCCAGTATTTCGGACAACTATTCCTACTGCCTTATCACCCATACACTAAAAAAAGAGGTCATCTACTGAGATTTTTTTTTCACGTGGCTACTTTTGGTTTTGCCACTAAGACTGGAGGTCTGTACTGTTGTCTTGACTAGGAACAGTCTAGAAACAAGTTTGGTTGATAACTGTCCTCCTCCTCAAAACTGACTGTGCTTGTTTGTGGGATTGTGTTTGTGGGATATATGGTTAATATAAATGTAACAGAAGACCTTTGGCTAGTCTCAGATGGAAAAGTAGTTGTACTGACCATATTTAAACACTTATGTGAATCATCCCTGAGGAAAAGTGACCCATAATTTCAAAAGTACATTGCAATTTTCCACACCCAAAAGTATGTGCTCAGGGTGTGGGTATGCCAACCTTTGTGACAGGGGAAGTCAGGTCTCTTGGAAAGTGCAGCTCTCTCTTTTACAGACAGTGGCAGTTTGTCCTTGCTGTGCCCTTCACACTTTCTGCTTCTTTTCTTGGGACTTCTCTGTTGTGGCTCCAGTTTCACCTGTAAGGAGGCAAAAAAAGACAAATTTACAATATGTTAGACACAAGTTAACAGAAGATGCATTAATTCTTTGGACAGACGTTTAAAAATTGTTCAGCATATTGAGTTTTTTCAGATATGTAGCTGATGGTTTGCATCCAGAATCACTTGCCTGCTGTCAGGTTATTTTTTTGCCTAAAAATAACCTGCTTCCCACTACATTTTTGTTGTTGTGCACAAATATAGCAGGTTTGTGGCATCAAGTTGCCCTACAGAGTGGTTGGGAGCATTCTAAGAAAAGTGGTTAGCTTGTATTTTGAGGTGGGTAGGATTAAGGGTTAAGTTCTTGCTCTTTTTCATTGTTTCATCTATTTTCAAATTCTGATGAGTTGTACAAGTGATAATTACAGAATTTCAGTATTTATAGAAAACTGTCAGTTTATAAGTATGTAACTGCGCAAGTGATTTAATCTGACAGCACCTATTAAGCAAAAAAAAAATAGTATTATCATTCTGCAAATATAAAAATTTGGCAATTTTGACTAGCTTTTTTATTACAATTATTTAAAAGATGGATAAAAACAGTGTAGCATGTAAAGCCTTAGGGCTTTATGAAGAGAGGAAAAATAGAGACAAAGGATTTATAATACCAAGTACTGCAAGTTTTAACCTGCGTAGGTAAAAAAATATAATTTATGGGATTAGATGACGCATAAAGTAAAGTGAGATGGACTTTTAATACATTTTAATATATTAATGAAATTGTGGAAAGGCCCCCATGTCGTTATGTGGCGTTAAATGAAATCAGAAATGTTGAGCAGTAATGTTACCTGACATGTCAGACAATGTCCTCTTACAGTCTTAATAATAAGCTTGTAATAGCTTACAATAGCCTGACTTCTTCTCCTTCATTTTGATGCCAAAATAGCCAAATAGTCCAATTATTTATTTTGTCTTAAATTTTTCACAAAAGTTAAAATTTCTGAGAATCTCTGAAGTATCTCACCCATCAAGGCCTGTAGGCAATGCTTTGGGGCCAGCCAGAATTTGGGTGGCCTGCCTTCTTCAGCTTGCTTAGTGGTGCTATTGGAGTTAACCCAGCACCCTCCTCAGCTGTGGCTGTGTTCCTCAAGGCTGGGCAGGACCACAACAGCTGTGAAATGTATTTAGAAGAAGGCAGGATGATTTATGTTATGAATCATGACAAGCTTGATTAGTTCATGTCATATTTTAATCCCAGCTAGCAAGGAAGTACCACGCAGCCACCTTCCCTCACTCACCTTCCTTCCCCCTGCCCTGGTGGGATGGGGAGGAGAATCAGAAAATTTCTGGGTTGAGATAAGAGCAGTTTAATAATTTAAATAAGGTAAAATTGAATAATAACAGAATCAACAAAAAATTGTAGTAATGAAGAGGGAAGAGGGAGGGGAATAAACACAAGAAAAACAAGCGGTGTGTCATACAATTGCTTGCCACTGACTGAGTGATGCTGAGCCTGTCCCCAAACAATGATCAGCCCCTCTTGGCCATCTGCCCCCAGTTTATACACTGGGCATGATGTTCTGTGGGATGGGATATCCCTTTGGCCAGGTCAGGTTAGCTGTCCTGGCCGTGCTCCCTTCCAGCTTCTTGTGCATGTGCTTGCAGGTAGATCACGGGAAACAGAAAAATCTTTAATTTAGAGTAAGCACTTTAACAAAAATGAAAACATCAGTGTCTTATTGATATTTTTATTCTCATATTAAATCCAAAACACAGTGCTAAATCACTTATTAAGAAAAAAATTACCTCTATGCCAGCTGAAACCAGGACTGTTCACTTTCTGTACTGCAACATCACTTGTGGACAAGCCCCAGCTTCCCATTACAGTTCCAGTGGCACAGTAATGTGATTCTCTATTTCAAGATCTTCTAGCTCCGTGCACAGTGCTCTGGGCATCTGCAGTGTCACCTTATCCAGCTGAGACAACACTACATTCAATTACTGCCTCTCTTGCTTTTCTTCTTCCTTGAAATTTGAATTTGGTGTCCATCTTCCTACAGGTGCTCTCTCTGCCCACCTCAGGGTTTCTGAATCCAGATCCCTACCTCTTTCTCCTTAGACTTGAAGCTAAATGGGCTTTGACGAGGAAGATGCTTTTCTCTTTATGGGTTGCTCAGAGATTAAACTTTATTTATGTTAAACAGGTAACAGTTTGGTTCAGCTGAAACTCAAAGAATTTTTCTCTTTTCATTTAATTTGGCACACTGCATTGTTTTTTCAATCTACTATATCATTATTTTTGGAATGCAGCTAAGTTCAGTGAAGCCTCATGGTGCATTTGCAAGAAAATAAGTAAAGGATTTCCCAATGCAGGAGGTCCCCTCATCAAGGTGTTTTCTTCCACAACACTGTGGAGGTAAAAACCCATAGGGCAGCAAATCTGGAATTAAAATAAGCAATAATTGTGCTGCCATTACTTTTATGATCATATATTCTCACCTTTAGGCTGACATTAGGCATGTGAAATAAGTTGGAAATTTTTCTTAAAGATGAAAAATCACGTGAGAAGGAAGGGACTCCATTCCTTGCCTGTTGAGTATAATTCTAATGAAATAATTCACTGCCACAGCAAACACCAGTCAGTTCTCTTGGTTCCTATTTCTTCCCCAGCCACAAAGGAAGAAGGAGTAACATGCAATATCATAGGGCACATAAAGTTCAGTCCCAGCTCCTACTCTTTGCTGGAGGTCTCAATTGCACATAAATTCTTCCTGGATTCCCCCTGGTTACTTTATTCCATATTTTCAGTCATCTTTCCTAATGAAACAATCTAGCAGAACTAATCCAAACATGGGCTTAATTAATCAACATTTGGCAGTCTATAACTCCTTGCTCCAGTCCAAATTACTTGTGACAACTTTCTTAATGCACAACTAAAATATCTACAGGGAGTCTCTGCCTCAATCAGCTGGCCAGATATTAAATTTATTTAATATATTTCAATAAAACTGCAATAAACCTTTTCTCCCTAGCTGCCCACAGAGCATTTTACAGCAGAAAGTGACATTATGTCATCTTTCACTCATTTTAAAAGAAAACAAACAGCAGTCTTTCATAATGCAGTGATGTCTTGCTCGGGTCATGACAGCAGAAAAGGAAGCTAAACTGAAGAATATGATAGTGCTGGTCATAGAAAGGGCTGAAACCAAGCATCTGACAAATAAATACTCTCAGGTTTGTTTAGTGCTCGACATTACCCAGTTGTAGGACTGTAGACAAAACCTCACTTGCTTCCATACTGAGCCTGCTCTTTTCCAGCAGCCTGAGAAAATAGGGGAAGGAAAAAATAAATCTCTTTCCTATCTGTTAGGCATTCAATTCTACTGTCATGCTTCAGAAGAAGAAACTGGGTCCACTGCAAAATTTGTGAGCAGAAATATTTCAGCCTTCTTTCAGCTGTAACCTCTTTTTTCAGATCTAGTTTGTTTTGTTAAGGTGGAGACACAGTTGTCTCATTGTATGGTACAAGATAATTTTGCCTCAAGTTCTCAGACAGATACATTTTTGATAATTGAAATTCTGCGTAGAATTCAGGCAGTTCCTCTGTTCAGAAAGGCTTAAATCCAATCATCACATCTAAGCACTACACTGATGTGAACATGGATGCTTAGTCACAGCTTCCGTAGTCTGCAGAGGATCTGCAGAGCCACAAAGAAAAGAACTTGTCAATCCTGTGATCCATGACTGAGGAAATCAAAATCTGAACTCTGAAGAAAATTCCTTATGTGACAACATAAACATCACAAATACTTTCTTCTCTTTACTTCCATATCTGTAAAATCAAATGTCTAATTTTTCTTCATCTTAATAAAGGCTTCAATGACTCTGTGCAGTGATGGGGGTAAATTACTTGTGTAGACAGGATGTTTGTTTGTTTTAGGAAATGTTATATGTGCTATTTCTATGGGTTTCTGTGTTCATGGTCTGTGACTTAAGATTTCAGTTGGACATCAATCTTCCTGGACAAGTTCAGGAACAGAGATAATTGATGCCACAATTTAATTTCTTCAGACATTCAAGAACCTTATATCTTGCTGAATTCAGGTATCACAGGAACTATGAGTCCAAAGACGACCAGAGATTGCAGAGAGAGCAGTAGCCCAAAACCTGTGAACGTGGCCTCTGTATTGTCAAGGCATTCTCTGGGCATCTCACAGGCTGCTTGTGGTTGCTGAATTGCAGAGGGAGAAGCTGGGGGTGCAGAACCCTGCTCTCTTGGGTGATAGACTGGAATTTTCACACCAGCTTGTGCCTGAAGTTATTTCAGTACACCAACTGGAGCTACTTTGAAAAATATCTGGGAGAAGAAAGCTGGTAGTGTATGCCTCTGCACTGAATTCCATAGGAGGCATCATGGCTGGGACTGGGGTCTTCATGAAGGCTAGTACAATTTCTCCTAGTAAAGACTGCTGGGACTTAGCTTGTTTTCATTTATTAATTGTTCATTAGAAAACCCTACAGGTTAGGAAATTTCTTCCATCAATCTGTTCTCATTTTGCAGTGCCAGGAATGTGTCCTACTTTCGACCAAGGGCACAGTTAATTTTTCACAGTAAGCTTGATGGGACAAATCTTGGACTGTGTGAGCATCTCTAGGTTATTCTGTATCATCCTCATCATTGCTGTGGGGTGGGAGTGAGGGATTCTCATTCTGAGAAGAAAAGGGCATGGCTTTGGGTGGAAGAAAAAGCTGGCATGCAGGAGGTTCCGCCACTATTTTGTTTCCTTTCTGAGGGAGCAAGTGGCAAATGGAGCAGTGGTGGGATCTCACTACTGCGAACTGGAAGGTTTGTGAAGCAGTACTTTTTTCATTGTCTTGGGCTTGAGGAAAACATGGGTGCAAACTGTCTGTTGGCCACTATTTTCCATTGTTTTGGGCTTGGAGAAGAAAATGTGTGTGTGGAGGGTCCAGTGGCCATTTTGTTCTCTGTCTCGTGGGCTGCACAGCACCAGGTCAGAGCAGTGAGCATTTTTCATATGTAAAACATCCTCATTTTATATACTTTTGTCATTAATGTTGTTGCTGTTACTGTTTGTTTTCTTATTTCCAGTAAACTGTTCGCATCTCAATCTGGGATCGCTGCCTTTTGTCTCTCTCAGCTGAGAGAGTGGGGAGAGGGAAACAGCTGCTTCAGGCTTAATTTCCAGATGGGCTTCAACCACATCAGACTGCTTGGGTAACCTCTCAGAAAATTAATGAAAAAAGGGGGGAATTTTGATCCATAAATCACCCTGCATTACCCAAGGTGGTGTTTGCAGCCCTGTTTCTTTGCTGTCAAAATTAGACAAAGCCTTTACATGGAAAGAAGCAACAGTCCATGGTCTCCTTGGATTCTCTCCAAGCACAGGTCTCATTCTACCACCCTGGCTACCAGTACAACATGTCTCAGTTTGTGTGAGGAGTTTCATAGATTTCTATTAGTTTTTCTCAGCATACCGCTTTGCGAATCGTGGAAAAATACACACCCTTCTCACTGCTCTTTCTGATGTGGGCAAGGTGATTTTGTGGGGCCAACTTGCAACAAAAGGTGTGGCTGAGAGTTAGCCAGGCTGTCACCGTGATGTTCCCTTATTCACGTCTACGTGTGTGGACTTCTAAGGAGGGGTGAAAATCGTGGAGAAGATTAACTTTGTAAGCAGCAATGGCAGTAACTTCTACCAAAAAATCCCAGAGGACCTGCCCAAGGAGCTTTCTGAAACAATGGCATTACTTTTTTTCTGAATATTAGAATGCCACTGCAATTCACAAAGTGTGGGCATTTGTTAACACCATCCCGGTGATCAGAAAGGGCAAGTGTGATATCTAAGGTAAGCATAGCACAATTAGACTCATAAGACTCCTCGGTAAAAAAAAAACAAAACAACAAAACAACCAAAAAAAACCCCAGCAAAAGAAATTGATACAGAAGTCAGTTGATGCAAGATTAAGCATGGTAATAGAATAAATACTATCCAATAATTTTTTTTCATGAAAAATAGATCTTGTCAAGAAAACCCAATTTCATCCTTTGATGGAATTATAAGTTTAGTTGACAAGAGAAACTGCTCAGACATAATAGACTTTTGTATGGCATTTGATTCAGTATCACATGAAATTGTTTTAATGAAAAGCGCTATGCAGTATCATAAAGTTAACATTGAATAGATCAAAGCTGGCCATCTGACAATTTCAAATGCTAGCTGTCAGCAAGGAAACATCATTGAATGAGATTGTTTCTAAACAGGGTACAAGAAGCATCAATATCAAACCCAGTCCTTTTCAACATTTTTATTAATCATGTGACAGTAAATAATTTTTAAAAACCCAGACAAACAACTCATAAGAGATGTAACGTTGAGTGGAGTGGCAAAAATGATGACATGCTAGCCACACAGAGAGATCAGATTCCATTGGATCAGGTGGGAATATTTCCAGCCCAAGACAAAGTCTTCATTGTGTAAGAATATAAGTCCTCAGAGGTCTTCCCTGAAACTACCATTTCTTAACACATAGATTTCTCCTCATTCCTGTCTAAGAAAATAAGTGGAGTCTTCTTGTTGCAAACAACTTGCGGTTAGACTTTTATATCCAGGGGCATTAAAACACCTCTGCAGAAGAATGAGTTTGACTTACTGTCTCTACTAAAAGCCTTTGCTGTTGCATGAATGACTCCATGGAATGTTTGCCATCTTCCACAGATGACAGTACTACTGTATTGGATCAATCTGAGTGAAAGTCCAGCATAAACTAACACTTAGTGGTGGACATATCTGTGTTAGGTTTGTGGCTGGACTCAACGATCTGAAATGTTTTTTTCCAACCTAAATATTTCTATGATTCTGAGAGGCAACATCTCACTCTCTGGGTTAAGTGAGAGCAGTACCATGGACAGCGGCCACTCCTGGAAGGAGCTCGGAACACTGTCAAATGGAAATATGCTGTGGAGGGGAGTAGTAATGAGATCTTTTTTGTATGAATGGGAAAGTAGGGTGAAGATTAACTCCCAAATGTGGCATTGATGAGATGGATGATCAAATCATGGTCACAACTATTTTGGAGAGCATATAAATGAGCTGCAAGTGCTACTTGAGAGCTGGAGGAAATGCTGAAAGGGAAGGGCTGGATCAGTTTAGATTGTTAAGAGGCAGAAAGGAATGTGAATTTATTAAATACCGTGTCTTTGTGGAGGGAAATCTGGGTCTGAGAGGGCACATGGCTTAGCCAAGAAAAGCATTACAAGAACCAGTGACTGGAAACAGAAACCAGAATAATTTAAATGAGAAATTAGGGAAAACTGAGAGTATGGGCCATTAACCAGTGGAAAAAATTACGAAAGGAGAGATGTTTTTCCTTTCTACCAACATATTCAGATCAAGACTGATGCCTTCCTGAAATATATGCTTCAATCAAACATGAGTAATTTGGCTTAATGCAGGGGTGACTGGGTGAAATTGAATGACCTGTGATATGCAGGAGGTCAGGAAAGTTGAGATATTGCCCTTTATGGCCTTAATATCTCTGAATCTATGAATATTTGAGTTAGATACAGTAGGTATTTTTGTACTTGGTTAACATGCATCTCAGTTATGATTTGTTAAAGCTTTCCACCTCTTTGGTGACACAGGTTGGCAGGCTGGAGGTCAGATCCAATGGCACATGCTGCAGACAGCTGCTCACCCAATGTGAGTAATGGTTTACTGGTAGTGTTTCCCTGTAAGCAGTGGTTACAGCAGATAACGCTCACACAGCCCATATGATAAATTATTTTTGCAGAAAATGTTGGTAGAATCATCCTAAATAATGCCTGTATCAGAGCCCCATGATAGTTCACAACAACAACAACAAAGGCTTAAACTTGCCAAAACCTTTTCTATTTTTTTGGCTTTGACTTCAAAGATCTCATTTATTCCTACTGCCCAAGTAGGGTAAAGCACTCTGACAGGTAAGGTGAAGATTCATCTGCTGACTGCGATACTCAGCAATATGCTTCTAAAAGCTTGTGCATGGTTACAGACTTTAAACACTTTTTCTCTGCTTTTATAACAATGCTATCATTTTGCAATGTGTAGGCTGACAAAGTTTTTTTTTTTTGTATTGTGCATAGATAATTATTTCTTGTTCAGCACACTCACATGAATGATCATTGCCATAGTGAGTGCATTTTTTTAGTGGCTCATACATTTACTTACCTGTTACATTGTTCCCCAAACAATGTCATTTCTTTTTATTTACCAAACTGAAGAGCAAAATGTATTCAATAGGTGAAGGATAATTACTGGACTGATTTTGCATGATGCTCAGCACTCTCATTGCTAACCCATCATTAAAACTCATTTACCTTAAATCATGGAAGTATATATTTCACAACATCATAGATAATGACTTTTTACTCAATTATATTATACAAAAAATACTTGATTTCATAAATTTTAAAAAACAATCAACGCATCTTGCCCTCGGCACAAGTGTACACGTGAAATACATGCTTGTAGCATAGCAACTGCTTCTACTTGCTTATCTGTGGTGAATGTGGACATTTAAGATTAATGTGTTTCCACACTGTTCTGTGAGTTTAACAATGCCAAGAAAGCTGTTCACTGCCTCTCAGGAGCTTTAGCCTCTTGCTTCCCTCTGATTACACCTGATGCCCTGGAGGGAGCATGGTCTTCAAGAAATGTTTGTCATTTTGTCCAAGTAGACTCCTTAGTAACTTGCTTTTTGGGTCATAGCTGTAAGAAGCACATTTCCTTCCACTTTCCCACCAGATTCCTTGGAGTAGGTGTGGCTTTTTGACAAGTGCTCAATCAGGACCATGCCTGACACTGAGCAGTCCCTCAAAGTGTGGAAAGGCTGCCTTGCTCTTATTGTCAGAGGAAAAGCTCCATGCTTAGCAGATACGAAAGGCAAAGAAAGCTGCTTTCCCACAAATAAATAGGCAGTTCTGAGTAATGCAATTCCTGCAGGCACCTTCCAGTGAGGAAGATCTGATTTGTCACCCACTCTGTGGGGTCCTGCACTTGGCCAACCTGCACTTTCATCTCTCAGGCATGAGAGGACGTCTGAAATACTCAGTGTTCCAATGATGGACACAGGCAGAAAGGTTTATCAGCAGCCTTTTCAACGTCCCAGTGGGAAGATTTTCTACTATAGCACCTTATACCTCATAGCAGAATGCACAGTGTTCTTGCATTTTATTTTCTTTAGTATATTTCCTTTCATGTCCCTACCTGGCTTGTAAGGCTGGAGTTAAATTCTATGGAACGCTTATGGGTCTTCAAACTTCATGGTTGCATGGTGTCTTTTTATTTCCTACTATGTTGCTACTGAGAAAAACAGCTGTGGATGCATTAGCTATTTTGCATCCTATTTGTGTCTTCTGCATGTGACTTTGAGTAGAAACCAGGATGAATCATGCTCTTACTCTTTTACCCAACACCCTGTAGAAGAGGATTCTGTACGCCATTACCCAGTCCGTATGCCACCAAGTCCTTAGCAGATTTTCATGTAATTGGAGTGAATCTAGACCCAGAGAACTTGTCAGCAGTCTTTTTTCTATTTTCCTTCATTGGACTGGAGAGGGCTGTTGTTTTTTGTGAGTGCTGTCTTGCCTGTTAGACTTCCTGACCAGGCTGGGCAGCCTGCCCTGGTGGTACCAGTGTTTCCATCTGGAAACAAAAAGAGAAGAAGGCTCCTTGTCAGCAAAGATGAGGCACATAAATAATTGTCTCAGCCAAATATGTTAAAAAACATGTAAAAATATGCTTAAATGTGAAACCAAGATGCACAAAATAGGAATGTCATAGGTTAGAATGACAGACCACCAAGTCCAAGGAGTGTGTCTCACTGATCATCAGTATGAGTTGTGACAGCAGCATGAAAATGCCTAAACAGTTTCGGCAGTCTTATGCTTTCTCAGTGCAGAGATCAGTTTACCAGAGCTTTTTTTATCTCTGCACATCATTCTCCTTCAGATCCATTTCTCAAAGAGTCAGGCTCTGTTTTACCAGCAGCCTTTGTGTTTCAGCCATGGCTTTGGTTTGAGAAACCTATGTACCATAAGACGTTTTAATTAAGCTAATTACTAAACTGCCTATTTTGACTGGTTAAGTAGTGTCTCATGCAAGGGTGTTTTCCCTGTTAAGCCTGAGATACCAGATGCAAAACAGGATGTGCCATACAATGGATACAAGAGACAGGATAATTCTCATGGGAAGATAAAATTTTTAATAATTTCCTCTGTTTATTAAATAGTTGTGCTTGATCTCACTGCTGGGCTGACAAATGATGCAGTCTGTCCTTCCACAGTCTTGGCCAATACACCTCAGTCTTTGTATGTGGTCCAGATGTGGGGACTCACCATTGACTTTGGTCCTGAACCTCAGACAGCACTTTCAAAGCAGGATCAGTGCTGACCAACCTTCTGCTTTCAGCTGCTCCCCTCTCAGTAGTTCTGAGGCTCCTCAGGTCATGCCTAAACTGATCTTTGTGTCAGTCAGGACACTAGTGTCTTGTCTCTTAAAGACTTGATGAGTCAAACTGGGTCTTTTTCTGAGCAACAGAATTTTTTATGGCAAATTAATATGTTTTTAATTTTTAGGTTTGGCAGCACTCCCAAATGTATTGTGACCTTGTTTCCTTCTGCGTTCTTAAACCATCTGTACTGGGCAAAGCAGTCAGGGTCTTTAGCTACATCTCAATTCTTTTCCTATATATGTTTTATATAATAACGAATCTGCAATTGAAAATCTTACCATTTTACTGACTGGGAAAAATACCGCATGGAGGCAATACGTGTAGAAATCCACTAAAATCTTGTTAATTCTCTCCTAATTCCTGTAGCAATCTTGTTGACTGTGCCTGTCTTCAAAATTGTGTTGTCATACTTGTTCTCTTCTCAGCAATTTCTTGTTTAAATAAAGTACAATGAGGCCTTACTAAGAGTCTACTGTACTACTATTTCAACAGCAATAACGACTGTACAACTATTAATTCTGTCTGTTAGCAGACAGAATTATTTTGAGTAGGAGAAATATGAAGTAGGACATATGTTCTGTTGGTTTTTTTCACTATTTGTATCCTGAAAAGCTGAGACGTATGAACTAATGAAAAGACCACCCAGTGCCCTCGCTGATATTCCTGGTAACAGAGCCCAATTAGATGACAGTGTTCTTGCATTTATTTGCCACAGAGAAAAGAAAAGCAGATGCTTGGTTTATGTTTCACCCTATCTGATATATTAAGATGTTCCAAGGTCAGCCTCCTGGAGAGATAGTGACCTCAGAGCTCCCTGCGTCAGAACTGAAAAAGCAATTTTTCACTTTCTTCACTAAGAATGTGACGTTTTATCCTCTGTTCTCTATCAATGCTCATTTTTGCAGGTCTGATGGTGAAATTTGGCATTGCAGCTGAATCCCAGCTAACAATCCTGCTGATGATACACGAGCCAGATAGTTTGCAGTTCTTTTTCTTGTATATGGATTGGCTCTGCTCTACAGGGAGGAAAAAGTTAGTGAAATTTGTCACTGCCATGATTTAGGATATGACTGTATACCCCTGGGATTTCAGCTTTCTATCTTTTTCAGAACATGTTCTTTCTTCTTCTTTATCACAAAATTTCTAAGAAGTCTATTAGGGTTTTCTTCAGTCTGAAATTTCCAACACCACCAGACAAGAAGTTAAAGCATAAAGCAACTGGAATTTTCTTTTTCTTTTTGAGAATCAGTGAAATAATGAGCATGAACAGATTTTCCCAACTAAAAAAAAAAAAAATTCATTAGGCATTACACTTGTAGAAAAGCCACCAGAACATCACTCTTGAAAATTCCCCAGCACCCCTAAAGTCTCTTCCACAGTACTTATAACAAAACTGGAAACATATTTAACACTGAGTTGAAAAACTGGTTTGTTATACCCTTAGCTGCTGTGGCCTATAATGATACAACTATTAGATGAAAACAGATACAATGCATTCCCCACTAGATCTTGCTAATGGAAAGACAAAGGATATTTTTACATTCTTGCAACTTTAGGAAAAGCAGAGATTGTGGTGAAGTCTGCAGTGATGACGTTAAAGAGGGTCACTGTCCTGCTTTCAAGAAGAGATTATATAGTGAGTATTTCATTTTTTGAGAGAGAGAAAGACTGCAATCACCCCTTGCATTTTCTTTTTACATTTTTCAATTATTATCTCTGCTCTAAAACTGCCTATAATGAATTCATCTACAAGTATTGCATTAAGAATGGTGGCCATTATGCAGTGATATGTGTGCGAGGGGGTGGGCAAGAAGAGAGAGAAACTGCAGTTCTCTTCCCAGTACTGCATTATCGCAGAGAGAGAATCTCAGCACAAATTATTCTCTGCCTATTAAAGTACTTTCATGGACTGAACTAAACAAAGCTGATTCTTCTTTTGAACAGGCAACCTCGTCAAATATTCAATACCCAGGCGTATACTGATCATTCTGCACTGGTTGTTTTTCTCCATTCCCATTTCTCCTGAGGTCCTCTTGCATCATGTTTTGTGGGTTCCTTCGCATGCCACGTGTTGTTTTTCTCCATTCCCATTTCTCCTGAGGTCCCCTTGCATCATGTTTTGTGAGTTCTTCACATGCCACGTGTCCTGAAAGGATCAGCAAATTCTTGCAACAGAGGTAGGTGGGAAATAGATAAAATATTGTGGAAGAAGAACAGGAGCCACAAAGGAGACTTCCTTTCATCTCCAGTCTGAAATCAGGTGTTAGACCTACTGGTATTATGTAAGAGAATGTGAACAGAACAGAACAGAGGGTTTAGACAGTTTATACTGCCCATCATCAACATGTTACTCATGTTCTTTGCCTGGCCATCCTGTCTACATTGCTAGGCAGCTGGATTCAAGGCAAGTGTAAATGCATGCAGCACTAGCACATCCAAAGGAGCTGGGCTGATCTGCTCTGAAGGAGAATTTAGACCTTGGTGATCTAATCTGAGAAATTTTTGCAGGTACACAGAGAGCAGCCTTTCATTATTATTCCTTCCCAGTGCCCGTGTTTTGCATTTATACCAGCCGAAAATAAATTCCACAAACCTCTTGTTCAGCAAGAAAAATAATAGTACAAGAGGTCCTGGTTGCTCTGGCATTCTTTTTATTTTCTATTAATAGCTGTACTTCTAACCCTAGGGTCATTATTTAGTCTTTGAAGTAATGGAGGCTATGGGAAGTTGATTGTGCATAGAAAAGGAAGTTAGGGCAGTTTGGGGCAAACCCACAGAGCAGAACAAATGTTACTGGCTTGATGTTGTGGAAGGATGAATGGTCTGGAAAATCAAAAGGGAATCTGAAAGTCATGATATTTGGTAGTATAGTAATGGGGAGAGGGGTAGAGACTAGTGGTGGGGCTGCTGCATGAACATCAGTCCTCAGTTAGGAATGAATAATTCAGTGAATGACACCTTAGAGTTGACATTTATAGAGAGAAACTGGAAAATGGAATCCAAGTTTGTATGTCCAAAAGGTAGGGGACAAAAGTAATGAAAAGAGCCTATTTTAAAGGACATTATAAAATTTATTTATTTTGTGTGTCTGACTGAGACTGAAATATTGCCAAGTATTTTAAACTCTGCTTTCCAAGGCTCCAAGCTGCAGTAACTCCTATACATCCAAGTCCTGGAGATGTTTTCTTCTGCAGAGTCCTGAACAGAAGAGTATGAGCAACGATGACTTCAGTCCAGCCAGTTTCCTTGTCTTGCTACTGCACCCTTCTTTCTCCTGGCGTTTCTGAGGACCCCAGAATCACCAAAAAGAGTGGTCTTCCCTGCATTTTCCCAGCACAGATGATCAGTTTCCTTTTCATTTCCCTCTACTAGTTCTCTTCTGTTTTTAAGCACAGAGGTTTTTGGAGCCTCTTTGGTTCTGAGCAGCTTTTCAATGGATTTACTCAATGCTACTAACATTCAAGTAGAGGGACTGATGGCTCGTAAACCATGCTGCTTCAAGAATCAGTGAGGATGATGAAAATGCCAGAATCATGGTCTTTTATGTGCGAACTTCACTATAAATAAGTTAATTCAGTGCCCGTCACTTTGTAACAAAATGAATTAATTGACTTCACAAAGTCATTTTAACTTTTCAAAAGGAAACGTGGCTATTTGTCGTCTCTCTACACACCATTTTTTCTCTCTGACCCTTGATTTCACTTGTCAAACAACCGGCAAATGAGCTGTCTTTATACAAAGACCTAGCAAGCTGCCTGCATGCCCTGGTCTCTTGTGTGGAAGAGGATTTACACAGAAAGTTCAGCTCTGACTGACATGTCTCCTTGAGATGGAGTCTGAGACTGTAATAGACCAAGGTTTGAGCTGGATTGCAGTCTGCTGAATTCCAGCAGTTCGTTTTAGAGATGTTTCCTAAGACTGACTGATTTTGAAAGAAGTCAATTGCACTTTCTTTCTCTCTCATTTACCTTTCCTGGTTTTTTTTTCTTTTTCTTTTTTGGGTCCTGTACATATTACTAGAGTTTTTAAGTATCTGGTTCTTACCTGATCATCTGGTTTCTCCTTGGAGCAGACTTTTATTTGAGGATTTCAGTGTAATTGTAGGTGAACAACTATGTATGAATGTGTATGCACAAACACACACAGACACACACAGGCAAACAGACACAAAGAGACTGTTTTGTTTCTTTTTTTAAAGCACATTTCAGTCTATTTAAAATTATTAACAAATCCAACCAGGCTTCACCACATAATTTTGGGCAAATAAACAATTTATGGGTATGTGTCATTCACACAAGTAAGGTAGCAGGAGCTGTTCTTTTGTCCCTTAGCAAGACGTCTGGGTAGGCCATTGAGGTTGTAAGAGCTGCTCACAATTCTCTCCTCCTACTGCTGGCTATTGTGTACAGTGATTTGAGCTGCTCTTTTGAAGTTCAAAGGAGAAACACTTTGTATTTGACTTAAATATTCACAAAGTGAAAAACTGACTTTAACCAGGACATTAGACTTATCTATATGGTTTCTGCTCGCTGTGTCAGTGAATATTTAAAGAACTGCTATATCGTCTTCTAAGGACAAGAGCAAGATAGGTGTGTCTTTCATTGTTGCTCAGTTCAGTGGTTAAAACAAGCTCTCATGACTAAGAGTTATTGGTTAAAATTCTTGTTTTGAACTTTTTTAGAGGAGTTCTCGACCCCATTTTTATGCCGTGGCATAGCAACCATGCTGTACTGCACTATCTCCTTTTCATCCATTTTCTGATTCTATTCCTCTGCTTAATTAAAACAATCCTAAATGTTTTATTTTTTCCTTGGACAAAATGTGCTATTGAATGCTAAATGAACCTCTCATAATTCATCCTTCAAAAAGAAAAAAAAAAAGACTTTACATTAAGTTTTGTGTTTCAGCCACAGCCCAAAACTTGGCAGCGCCACATGTTCTTAAATGCAGTCCTTCCCCCTCCAAACATGAAGTGAAAAAAAGTGCTTCTCTCTTCACTCCAGTGCACTCTCCACTCTAATGTAATCTTCCTCTTTTCTGTGTGTAGCATTTTGTGGACCTTTGAGAGGAGAGCAGCTCTTTGTGTCTTTTACTGCTACTCACCTATTTTTGGAAAAGGACTTCATGAAGGATTGAAAATACTCTAATAATGTTGTTGACTATTAGAAAAGATATGGAGGAGATGGACAGTGGATAGATTTCTGATGCCATTTTACAGTTTGCCCCCAGTTGCTTTCTGGCTTTTTTCAGTTCTCTTGCAGTAATTTAGGAAGTAGAATTACTAGGATGAGGGAAGTTAAAAGCAACATATTCTGAGTTTTTCTTTTTAATTAGTCTCACCCCATCTTCCTCAGCTCCCTTTCTCCTCTAGCAGGAAGTGATATGACAGTTATTAGACAGCTGCCTGACCAGCTGGTTGGAGCTCTCCAGGCTACTGATTGCTCTGGTAAGATCCACGGGAAAGTCAGTGCACTGTATCCTAATGTGCAGGCAAGGCATCTGCCAGGTCTGCCCACAATTCTGGATGCATGGAAAGGGAGCTATTGACCTGTCATTCCTATGAAATCACAATATCCAGAGAATGGGGCTTTACAACAGCTACAAAAGAAAACATTATCTCTATATCTCATTTCTAAAGCACCTATCAGTTTTATATTCAAATTACTGGTCTAAACACTCTCCTTGTTCTGTTAAAAGGCATCAGTTCATTCAATGCTGAAGAAGTCTGGTCCTTTACACGGCACTACCAAAAAGGCTGCCTACAAGCAAGTTGATTTTGTGGATTTCTCTTTCTAACCTTCAGCTCCATGGCTGTCATTTGACTCCCACTGAGACAGAGTGCAGGGATCCTGGGGCAGAGCCACTGGAAAACTGGCAACAAAGAGGAAGTGGTACAGCCCCTAGGAAACCTCTGAGGAAGTGCTGAGGAGGAATCTAATTTGCTAAGTGACAGAAAATCATACAGAGGGCAGATCAGCAGAAAGAGCATGCTGGGGGATATATAGGAGGGTTGTTGAGGGAGCCAATGTCTCTCTGCCTCATTAGATGCTTACTGCTAAATTTTCGAGCATGTTGGGTGGTAGATGGAGGGAGTACAGTCAAGTGGTGAACACGTGTTGCTGAACCTCCTCGATGCCACACTGTGCACAGATGCCTGGTGTCTGGCATGTGAGCTCAGCCCTCCAGTGGGTGCTGGGGAGAGAAAAGAAGGCTTGTGGATAATTAACTGCAAATGCAGCAGACAACTGTTCTTTTATTCATTTTTTGCTCTTTTTAGAATGTACTTGTAGATACTCATTCGGTGCCTCAAGCACCTTAACTATCACTTACAAGTCACAGCCTAAATAAGGGGTGTACCTGTGAATAGATCCACTGCTGCTCAGTGTAGCTGCAGAGAAAGAAGGAAATTGATAGCTTGCATGGAATGATAACAAAACAGGAGTCTGACACATCAGGTGAGTACAGGTTCCCTGAGAGATAGCATCAGCATCTGATAGGGAGAGAGGGAGGATTTAATAAGCTTAAAAGGTCTCAAAGCAGTGATGGCTATGTAGTTTAAAACCATCACCTTGAATTCCACCTGGGAGTTTAGCAGAAGTCCGAGAGATGCAGAGAGTGAGGTCTGAACTGTTCCCAGTGTGCAGTCTGTAAGGCTGCAGCATGCTGTGCTGGCTTCAGGCTGAATGTTTCGGAGGTGTACCTGCACAGAGAACACATTAAAGTCATCTAATCCTCTGCTCTGCATACTTGTGGCATGGTCACTGCAGGCAGCAGCTGCCTGCCTTATGCTGGGTGTAGATGGAAATAGAAGCCCCCACATGGTGCCTGTTGGGCACTGAGGACCATGCCCTGTTTTGGGCAGTGTCCCCAGCCTGCACACTTGTTTCTCTGGCAGATGTGTTGCACTGCCTGCTTCCCCCCTCAGCTTTCACATGTCAGGGAGGCAGTGAGTTCTCTGTGCTCTGGAGGGTAGGGAGGCCAACCCCTAGATTAATTAGTCTGTTCCAAACTGTGAGCAGCTTTTTCCTCATGGCATGCCCAGCTGGGATCCTAGTTCTGTATTGCAGTAGGTACAGGGAAAAAAGGGAACCTCTGACATGTGCTTCAGACCTTATGCAGGCTGGAGCAGTCCAGAGCCATCTCTGTTGCTCCTCATTGACTTCAGTGAGGGCTTTGGGCTTTACTTCTTATGTATCTAAAATTTTTGATGGCAATTCAACTGTTTCCATTCTGAAAAATGTCCATTTTTGCAGTTTTTTTACATTTTTTTAGTCATTTTATGGGCAGCAGAACCAACACAGTGGGACCTTGAGATGCTGAATTCAGTGCCAATCCTGATTATGCATTGGTGGTAATATCACAAAACCAGTCAGCTTTCAAATCTTTCCTCCATATTCTTTATTCCTTTCTCCTTTGCTCACCTTTTGTTTGACTTCAGCATGAGTAGGTGTCCAAAATTGCAAGTGGATTAACAGAGTAAATTTTGTAAGGTTTATTGCTAGGTTTATGTTTTGTTCTCACTTGCAGAGGGTTTGTGCTCACAGGTAACCTGAAACACCACATGTAATGACTTCCTGAAGTAGTTCTTTGGCTCAGATTCTTTAACTCCCTTTCCCTTAAGGTTAGTACTGGATGGTATTGTTTGATGTTTTGGTGTCAGATAGTGATATACAGTCGTCTCCAGAGCCTGTTTTAGTTTTGTTTCTTAGAATCCACAATCTTAAAAGGCTTCCTTTTCCCTTTTTCTGGCTCTTTATCCTTTTGTGCTGCGTATCCTGAAGCTGCGAGTAAATATTAGACCCCCAGGATAAAAAAAAGCCCTGCAGAAAGCACAGAAGTTAAACCTCTCCAGGAGCCATAAGAGGTCTATAAGCACTTCTGGCTCACTTGTGGATTCTGGGGCTCAGTGTATAGAGATAAACTGGTACACCAGATAACTCAGTATGTCTGCATGTCATGATTATGTGGTCATCTGTTTCTATTTACACACCTATAGATGGAGCTGGAAGGACCATGTGCAGCAAACAATTTACGTGATGGATTAGGCACTCTTTTAGTGTGTGTTTACAGACGGGCTTTTCTCATTGTTTGAAATGATCAAATCAGTGATTGGTGTGCAGATGTTCCAGCAGCATATTTCTCACCAGCTAGTTCCTGTTTGGTGGATGATCACTGCAGTCACATTGCATTTTTACTGCATGCTGCTTGTTTCATTCCAAGCAATGGTTGTGATGGCAGCTCCCACAGAAACAGCATATTCAGATGATACTCCAGCTTTCTTATGAGCACAAATGTTCTTCTGTTAATGTTTAAGAAGAAAAAGTACAATGAATCATGAAAAGAACATTTGAAAATTGTAGTTGAATAGAAAATTGCCAAAATAATCATAGACGGATTTCAGGGCTACCAAAATGCTCTGATGATTTGGGTCAAATTAGTGATTAAAAAAAAAAGAACAGAAAAAATAAGATGCTTCATTTTGTCATTTTCTAATTCATTGTTTTCCTTTTTACTTTGAACATTATCTTTAATTTTTAGAAAAGTCGAAAATAATTAAAACTATTGGAAAAAAGAATTACCATCATTAAACAAAAAAATTTTGCTCTGAAATTAAAAAGGCATTTGCAGTATATTCAAGGTAAAACTCTGAGGATCATATTTTAAATTAGCCCAAACCCCTAAGGAATTTCCCAATTTTATTCATTTTTCTTCTATTTCTTTTGCTCAGTAACCAGATTTTGCAGGGTGTGTGTGTATGTGTGTGACTGTGTGCGTGATCCTCTGCTCTATCTGGAATATCTGCATGATCAGTACATTACCCAGCAGTATATTTGGATATTTCTATTTGGCAAATTATTTACATTTATTTTCAGATTAGGTCACCAATGTGTTGTTTTAGAAAAACTGGCAGCATGCACTTTAACCCATTCTGGGGAAATTCTGCCTACTGGAAGGCACCATGGAAGAAGCAGGACATGTGTTACAGATCAGAATGGACAGAGGCTTAAAAGCCAGAGTTTAAAACCAGGCTCCAAAATCTGTTCAGCAAGAATTAAATATGCTTCTAGGTTTTCACAGAAACTGAGCAAACAAAAGCTTCCACCAGCATCTACAGTTTGGTCAGACCAAAAGACTCTTTAGCAAAGTTTCTGTAACCATAGGATCTCTCAGATACCTGGGGCAGATGTAGAAAAAAGCAAATGTATAGTAGGATCACAGCCTCACTGCTTCAGGGACTTCTTGATCAAAGAGGGTGTCTTTGTGTTTCACTGCCCGTTAGGAATCTGATTGCTTGGGTTTATATTTATGCAGATCCTGTCCTCCATAAATTGGGCTACTAGGAAAAACAGAGAAATGTCACAGGGTTCAAATAAAGCAAAGGATATGACTCAATGTTTTTATCCCAAGTGGATTTGGGATAGACGAGAAGCAAAAATAGTGTTTGTGAGCTCATGTTCGTTAATACTTTTCTACATAATTTGCTTCTGTCTTTCAATCAGCAGAGAGATTCCTTAGACCAGTTGTGATCAGTATATGTAATCCATGGATCAATCAGATCAATCAGATGGTCAAATGCCTGTGACCTTGCCACGGATTTGTTGCAGAATGATTAAACCCTGCTAGACTTTTTGTCTGAATGCTTCCTGAATGTGGACTCTCCAAAGCACTCCAGCCCTGTCTTGAAATGAGATCCAGTGTTACGTGCCTTTGAGTGGAATGGCAGCTGGCAGCCAGAAATATAAACCCCTGAGACCTGCCCATGTGTCACTGCAAGGTGACAGAACTGCTGTAATGACCAGACTGAACTACTTTGAAATAATGGCTTTTTTTGCATCAATTTTAGGAGGTGATTTGAATTATTAATTAGTTTTGGATTCCTCTAGTTGACTCTGCACCTAGATGGTGGCTTTTCTCTCAAACTCATTCTCATCTTGTATAAGTTACTGTTTTTCATACAAATCAGAGATTTTATATTTACGAGACATACTAATTTTGAACCATCTCTGTTCATACAGTAGTCAGAACTTGCTGTCTGTGAATGATGTTATTCAGCCTTTTCCAGTTTGCCTGTCAAAGGCTGTCAAGTTAGGCATGGTAAGATAATAGGGTTTTGCCCTATGCCACAACCACAGATTTTGCATTGACATGTGAATATCTTCCTAAGTGATGCAGTGAGACAAGAACAGTAAGGCTGGGAGATGGGATGTAAAGTGAAAATGTAAAAATAATCTTTCAGGTAGATCCCCTTAGACTAATTTGTTCTTGTTTCCTGGTTTTATAAGAAATATGGAAATGAGATGTCAGAAGGTGTCAGGGAATGAGCTGGGGTTAAGGTCACTCCCAGACTCAACCTACAATGTAGATGGAGACATTGCATTCCTTCTGCTCACAGAGCAGAGGATGGAAAAGTTTTTTTAAAAAAGAGCAGAGTGAAAAATACCTTGTCTTGGGTATGGATTTCTGGATGTACACTTGTCAGTGGTAACAACTACAAAATCTACAGTCATTCTATTGCCTTGCTACTTTCTGAATGGTGAACAGCAAAACAAAATGTGCATCTCCTAGTCTAAATGAACCAAATTCAATGCTTTCATTCACAAATATAATTGCATATCCTTACAAATGACTCTATTCTGTGTGTTTTAACTGTTGTGATGATAGCAACAACTGAAAATGTTTATGGATGCTCTAATTGGAGCAAGCCAAAGAAAGTTGTTTTTATGCAGGCTGAGCTTGTGAGGATGGGTTTTCTGCATGCAGTGTTATGCATGGTGCAGTCTTACTGCCTCTCTCAGTCTCTCTCGCTTGGTATTTTCATCACTCAGGTTATGAGTGCCATGCACAAATTACCATGACAAGCATGTGTGCATATTGTATAAACAAAAATTGCAGCTTTGTGAAAACAGCACTCTTTTGGTGCCTGAGAGCCCCTGCAATCACAGGGCATATGTCAAGTGTATCAACACATCTGGAAGGATAATCTTTCTTTCCTTAAAGGGGCTGAATGTGGCTCATTTTTAATAGGGTCCTCATGGCAATAAAGGTTAACAGCACACCAGCACGACAGCTATTAGGAGGAGCTGCTAAAACCTTAAACCCCTCACTTAGATGAACTGCTCTGAGGTTTGAAAAAGACCAATGCAATCCGGTTCTTGTAAAATCCATAAAGCACGAGTGGGAGGACTGGTTAAGGTGCTGACACTGTGACAATACACAGTAACTCAATGGGTTTATATCCAGATTGGAGATTATCTAAATCATCACCTGTGAAAGCAGCAATGCCATTTTGTGCTGCAGCAACTCCAGTCTCTGGGCTATGCAGCCTGGAGGACCAGTAGTAAGTTATCCCAATATATTTCCCAGGCATGCTTTTCTTTTCCCTCTAAGACAGCTTGTGCATATTTCTCTCTCCAAATGTGTAAGTCTGCATAGTCCTACTCATATGGACACTTTCTTGTGGCTTAATGGCCCCTGTGCACAGAGCAATTCTTCTTAGCAGCTGTGCTGTTAAAGGCAGGCTTTGTCAGAAGCCATTTCTACCCTGTGTTATCCTACAGCTTGTTTCCAAAAGCTGAGGTAATTATGTGCATTGCTTAAAACACATTTTTGAGCATGTGCATGAAAGAGAGCAGGAAAAGTGATGGGATGAATTTTAATATGTTGGTTCTCTGAGGGAATGGTAAACTCCCATGGTCTCCACTGGGGTCCCATATTCTCTTCAGATGCTGGTGTAAACTGCTCCCACTAAAAACCAGAGGATGTGATGCGTTATGAGCACAACAGTTTGAGCTCTGGTTTGATAGTCTAATTTCCCTGTCTGAAAGTGTTTGCTAGAATTTTGCCCAAAGGATCCCATTTTAAATTCAGTCTTAGAATTTGGTCCAGACCAGTCCCTTTTCTTTGGCTGCATTATGACTCACAAGCCATCTACTGTAAGACTTTCAGAACTTTTACTTTAAACTGAGCAAACTGAACTGGCTGATCCCACCTGATGAGGTGCTCTGACTCTTGTAGTATTTCTTTTCACTGATATGTGTACTTTGGCTTTCTGTACAGAATGTTAACCAGATAGGTATTGCTAGCCTGGCTAAAGCTAATATGCAAGGAAAAAATCTTCAGTCACATCCAACATAAGACTCCTATATTTTTTTTTCTTTTTCAGTGCAAATAACTGGAAGACATAAATGAATTTTACTATTGCCCTGCCAGCATGGGGTCATTACCTCTGTCTGTTACACTTTCCATGTCCTACATTCCCAAAGATCAGTGTCTGATCATCACAAAGTCATTGAGGAGTTAAACCTGCCAATGGCAGTCTTATACAAATACTGCCATCATTAGCTGAGTCTCAGGTAATGATGAGAAGCATCCAAACTGGTAACCCAGCTAGGAGGGGAATCCGGGTATTGGTTACTATCCCTAGAGCACTGAACCCCACTGCCTTAGGTGAGGACCCACTGGGCTAATCCTTGCCAGTTAAACAGTTTCACCCATTAAACACCCACAGTCTTGTTAAGCGAGATCTCAAACCAAGTGATAAATCTTCCTTCAATTGGAACAAATTCCACCTGAAGATGCCTCCAGTGTTGTGTAGAGACCAGTGCCCTGTGCCAGGAGCACAGAGGTGGTCAGGCTGATGTGAGCTTCTAATCACAGGGCTCAGCTGATAGCAGGTGAACATAGTAGTAGCTGAATCCAATCTGGAAGCCAGATGGTAATAGATATGATGAAGGAAATGGATGATTGTGGTATTCTGCAGGCAGACATTGGCTTGATCTGTCCATGCTTTGATTGGCCAGGACCCCATTCTGAAAACTGTGCTAGACATGCCCCAGACCCACAGGTCCCCAACAAGGCTTGTTAGCTGAAGCCTGGCTCTGCTCTCACTGTAGCAAGGTTCATATATAGGTCAAGGTCTTACCTCACATTAGGGGCAAAATAAGCTTATGCCACCTGCAAAGTATAAAAACATAACCCACTTGAGTTCTTTTCAATCAGGTTATTAATGAACTAATTCTATGGGGTCTGTGTAAAGTGTCAAAGAAAAATAGATTTTCACGTGCTTACTGTAAACCCTGCATGTGAACTTTGAAAAGGAGTCTCCAACTTCTCCAGGAGATTTGGACAGACACACAAATGAAGAGGTTGAACTCCCTCTGGGTTTAATCATTAACACCACGCAGTCACCCTTCCATGAACAGAGGGCTTAGAGAAACAAAAAGAATGCTCTGCAGAAAGAGCATTTACTTCTGATTAGACAGTTTCATGTGAATTTCTATATCAATGCCCCAGGCTGAATCAACAGGCACTAGTCTTGGCTCCTGCAGAGGCATTTTTATTATTCCAATCTCCTCTTACGAATATCAGCCTTAATGCTATAGCATTACTTTTTGGTTGTTTTGTTTCTAACAAATTAAATGGATTCAAAAATGCTGGAAAGGTTTCAAACCTAGAGGCAGTAGGTCTAAGATGTTGTTGTTCTTTCTGAAACTCAGAGTAACACCCCAAAACATTAAAAAAACAGAGTGACTTTACTGAAATCAGTGGCAAGTCTGCTGGCTTTAATCATATTTTTGCTATAGGTTTTTTATTTTTATTTATCCAGGCCATACAGATGATGAGTCTTGTAACAAGAAATGTTTATTCCCAGATCCTAGATCACTGAGTGCTTTCATTGCAGGAGAATTTTTGCCATTTAATTGTTCTTAATGCCTTGAGCATTTTGCTAAAATGCTGTACCGGAATACAATGAGAAGACAGCATTTTTAACCCTACATAAATAGATAATTGTTGCTTATGTAAGGGGAAGAAAGAATCTGGTTCTCAGCATTCCTTCTTTTTTCAGCACAAACCCACTCAGTGATTAGTGAGTACTGAGCTACTAGTGGAAATTTTCTATCTTCTTCTGATTTAAAGTATTAACAATGGAAGAATATTTAAGTGGACCTTTAGCTGACCCTTCTTGAAAAGTCTCTCACTCTATTTTGAAATCTTCCAGTCATCATCAAATGCACACAGTTTTTCTTTCCTAATAAAGTTCAAGAGTCCTTAGCCAAGCTGGACTGAGCAAAGAGGGAGAGTGCAATTACTTGCATTTTAAATAAAGTAATAGGCTGAAAAATATTGTTAGCAAATTCCTGTAATTGCTAGTGTGGGACAAATCTTTTGCAATAATTTGTGAATGGGGGTTCAAAGCTAAGCCACTCAGTAGGATTCAGGTTGTGAAGGGCAGCAAAGCACCATGTGGTGGCTGCAAAGCCTCCTCAGGGTCCTCAGGGTGCCAGTCACAGGCTGCAGACAGCTAGGAAGTATTTCGAACTTCAAGCCTACTGACAAGTCCTGAGTAACTTAGAGAAATTATAGATCCCTGTAGCTGCTTTACAGCTTTCACACAAACTGAATGTTCAGAGTAGACTGGTGTTAATTCACTTTGAAATAGCTAAAGTCTTTACAGCTTTTCTAGCAAGTACTGATTGTTAAATCTCTCCTCTGTGACTCTTTTCTTGTGGTGTTGCAAATATGAATTGAGTTCAGCTGTGGCTGAGAACTGTTCCAGTCTGAAAAATTGTCCCTAGGACTCGATTCATTAGAAGGCTAAAGAGAAAATCACATTTTGATGGTTTTTAAACCTGAGACCTCCGACCTAAATAAATTCATTAGCAGAGCTAAAAAGACACCCTCTGTTACACAAGATTTTATCATGTTCATCAGCCTGGAAGTGTGGCCCAGATGCCATCAGAGGGAGACACAGCACCACGCTGAGGAGGAGTAGTGAGATGTTTGGCTTTTTTAAAGTAGAAAACCTTACCTGTATTGGCTCTGTGCAAGAGGTGAATCTGCCTGAGAAAGGTTATCTCTGTTCCCAGGGAACTTCCCTTCTGCGTGGGGCCTGAGGTGCTAATCTCATTGAGTTTCATGCACCACCGGAGACCATGATCAATGGATGTTCAGGGTGCAGTTACACCATTCATTTCCATTTAGTCAGACCTAGCTTGGCATCTGAATAGCTCTACTTTTTGCTGTGTACACATATTTTCAGTAGTTACTTGCCCAAGGTCATGGGAGATCATCCCTGCTCTTCCTGATGAGTAAATAAAGCCTCAGCAGTATAATACAAAGAAAGGACAGAAAGATGAGAAAAATGTATATATTTTTCTTTAGTTTGAGGTTTTTCCTTTTCTCTGCACTTGCTTCAGGCTGTCCACATGAAAGGAGGTCATCCACAGGAAGAAAAGTTGCACAGTGTGAAATCAGATGCTCAAGGATGCAGGGATAGCTTTTGCACAGAGAGGATAGAAAATACATTTTTTCCTGGTATTGCAAAAGTATTCCTCCAAGTAGAGGAATCTCAGCATAAAATGAGCACAGAAAACATTTGACCATAAGCAAGAATTGGACGCTACTCTAAAATCTTCCAGTGACTGACCTTTATTTGTTTAAATGGGATGGGTCATGCTTGTGCATTTTTTTGCCTCTACATCTATGCTGTTGGATTCTCAATGAAATGAAGAGCAGAAGCAGAGCGAAAGACACATAAGTGCTGTTCTTGGACTATTTTTGGCTTGAACTGAAGCAGCAGGTGGTTTGCGTCAGTCAAGGCAGCCTGTTTGAGGACTGAGGAAATGCTCAGACTTTTAACTGCTTTTGGAACCAAACCTTGAATTTTCTGAGTTCACACATCATCATATCCATCTGCCATATTGCTAACCTTTTGGAATCAGTGCTTGTAAATTTATGCAGGGAGATGCTTGTGTTCTAGATTTATAACAGGCTCATTTAACTAACTTTCAGGGAGACTCCCTATGTAATTCTTGTGAAAGAAAATCATTAGAGATACATTTATGTCTGTCATTAAAATGTGAGCTTGAGTGATCAGTTTACAAGTAAGGAGACAAATCATCTTCACTGCAGTAGAAAAATCAGATAAAGTCCAGGTCCTTTCAGGAGCATATCTCATGTTTACTAAAGGTAACAGGACCTTCTAAAGAACTGACTCTTTACAGATGTTTTGGCCAGCTGTGGAAAACACGTCTCTCCTAGCCCGTTGGGCTGTAAAAGGTGCACAGCAATTTTCTGACAAAAATGTGCCATTGTGTTGTTATTCTCATGCTATAAATGCGAAATGACCATTATCTTATCAACTCATGCTCACCGTGAGCAGGAGGTGATTTTCTTTAAAAATATTTCAAAGTGCAAATTACAAATTGCTGCAAGCCAAATGTGCTTAATTGTGGTTTTTTTTGATAAGGGTGTAGGCTTTGTTATCTTCCCTTAGCTCCTTAAGATACAAGTAATGCTCACAATGGCCATTTTTTACCACTTCTCTGTACTCAGCTGAGTAAAGTATGTTTCATGACAGTATGAGTGGGAATCCCTTAAGCAGCTAATAGAAAAGAATATACTGATCCTTCTGCCACCAATCATGTATATTTTTAAGTAAAGTGATTACTGGCTTCCCATTTCTCATCTATGACAGTACTCAGGGTCAAACATGGGACTCTTTCTATGATAGCTGAGTATAGAACATATTGTTCAACTATGGACCCAGGAGAAATATTGAAATGTGGTATGATGTGGTTAGCTTTGAAGCCAGGCAAGTATTTTTATTTTCCACTTTTGGTGCATCAGACTTTGTCAGCTTTAAGAATTTGTCATCTGCCAAGACAACTGTCACTTTGTGTGGAAAATCTCAAGGAGTTTGTGATAGAAAACACACGTGGGTCACATACTTGCTACTGTATTTTACCTCAGATCTTTACTTCATTATTTTTCAGTGATCCAAACAAAAGACATTTGGATTGGGGGTATAAATTATTCTCTGTAGGCAGCAACCATTAACACTAATGAAACTTAGTGATCAATCTGCGTTCGAAGAACATCGTGGGTGTCACTCACACATCCTACGTATCACTCTGTGCAGTATTCCTACAGCTCCAAGCAATCTCATTGAGCTTTGGACCCACTGTGCCAGACCCTGCGCAGACACTGCAGAAGAGTCATTCTTACCCTGAAAGCTTCCTTGCTCCAGACATCATCTGCTTATGAAATATGTAGTACCTCCAACATAACCAAATAAAGGCACTTTTGTCATTCTTTGCAGCACCCCCACCCCAGAATAGCAATGGGAGCAGAATCACTAACGCAAATCCCACATAGACAAAAGCATCAATATGTTCAGGATGCTATTAGCTCTGATGCTGTTGTTGTGATTATTCTTCCTGAGTTCAGCTGGAATAAACTCCTATTTAGGTTTTAGGTTCCAGCCCAAAGTGTTTTCTGTGTCATTAATCTGAGAGGAAATGGATTTTTCATTTAGCAGAGTCCAGAGATAAAACTCTATTGTGGCAGCTCAGAGAAAATGAAAAGGAGAAAGATGTTGCTCTGACTCCTGCATCTTTGTACACTTTCCCTGGTGTTATGCATCTCATGCTTTGTAAAAGAAGTGCTTTTCAAAAAACCAAGTCACTATGAAGGCTTGACAGTCTCTCCTCCTTTCTGCCCAAAAAGAGTCCTTTTCTTTTCCTCTTGCTTTTCTTCCACTTGTCCCTTATGCCAGGCAAACAGAACCTTCAATGTTCAGTGCATTTTTCTGTCAAGGTTTTAGGTGGGATTAAAAACATCTCATCGTGCACAAATGTCTTGTTCTTCAAAACCTGATGGAAACAAAATGCTGGTCCTTACCATTCCACATCAAGAGATTTCAGTTAGCTTAAAGCTTAAGTCTGTAATGACAACATGTATTTGGATTTGTCCAGTGTTTCTAGAAGTAGAATTGGATTGATTTTTATCTTTCTGCAAAGTAGTAGTTGCAATTCAGATACAGGGTTTAATTTCCTTTGAAGAGATAATGCCAACCACAACACATGCATTTAATAACGTAGCTTAAAATCTGTCTTTAAAAAGGATACTGTGTTGTAAAGTAATGAAGCCGTTTATAATAGGGTAACTATACATTATGCTCTACTAACGTAGGAAACTATTATATCCTAACAACATAAAAAATAGAGACTCAAGGAAGAAAAAGAAGAAAAATATCCCCTTCAAATCACAAGACTTTTTCTCCACAGCTGTGGATATTTTTCNCTCTCCCTCTCCTCTCCTCCCCTTTTGCAGTTTTGTTGTTTTTTTTTACGTGATGAACTTAACAAAACCACTCCGATTTCTATATATGACCTGTTTTGTTTCTTGCGCATTTATTAACAGTCATAACAGTATACCTTAAAAAGAAGAATTTACATGAAGAAATACTGTGATATAATTACCACTTACAAATTTACCTCTGCTTTCTATGAGGATTTTTAACATTGTGTGGCAGGATAAGAAGCTTCCTTATTTCTCATATTTTCTCTATGTTTATGTAACTTTTGCTTCCCTTTTAAAACTTCCTTCCCTGCCATTTCTCTTTCCCCCAAGTGCTCACATACTGAATATGTGAGTAAACTTTGGAAACAACCAGCTGGCTGCATGGGCATTTTTCCACTTGATATTCTCTTTGATGTGAGATGCTGTTGACATATTTTCATTGACTGCTACAACAAGAGCAAACCAAACCCAAACAAAACAAACAAAACTCACCCGGTTGCCCAACCCCAAAAAAGTTTAATAGAGTAAATCAAACATTGCACTACTGGTTCTTAAAGGGATATCTTCTTGGGATCCCATTAAGAATTTAAATAATCAGTCCTGTTAAAAGGGTGCTGCTGTGCTGTAACTGGGAACAAGGATCTGCCAAGTATTGCTTTTGCATTCTCAATACCAGACTCCTGTAATTAAAAGCTAAGGATCCATACCTAATCCCTGACTTCCTCACTTTGAGCTGTAGCTAACATTAGTGATCCTGTTTGCCTGGACTGATAGGTGGGTTCTGTTCAGGAGACAGAGGTGTTTTCAGATCCTGCAGGTCAGCCTAAGACCACTGAAACTATTGGGCAGGTGGTGGTTCCACCTTCAGCCCACCTTCCTGCTCCCAGGGTGAGGCATGAGCAGCAGCTCCTGGAAGTTTGGGTGCATGTCACAGGGCGTCCCCTCCTACTCCCTACTCACTGGAGCACTCCCACAGGATAACCTCCAATGGCTGCTTTTAGCTGCTGCCTGTGGGAAGAACAAGAATGGAGCAAGGCAGCTTATAGAGATGGAGGGGGCACAGGCAGCACGTTCTGGCTTTTGTACAAGGAATCCTAATGAGAAAGAAAATGATAAATATTGGAGTCCATGGTTTTTAGTTTCACTCACTTGTGCTTTACACCCAGAGAACATTTTCCTCTTGGTATAAAGTGCTGATTCAGGTTGGAGAAACAAACATCTGACAGCCTCATTTGGCTAAGATTAAGTACACAGAAATTCATTTCACATATCACTGCTCTGTGTTCAAACTAAACAACAACACCCTCTTTTGGCCTAATCTGTTTGTTCTTGTTGGGCTTGCCAGTGAGACAAACCCCAGCATGGCCAAAGATATGGGTCCAAACCAAGCAGGTCCACAAACATGCTTGAACAGCAGGGTTGTGTTTACTTCTGCAAATCCCTTCTTCATATCTTCTCTTTCCTTGTTTTTCCTCCTTTTCCTGTCTTTTGCATTCAGAGTAGGTTGATCCCTCCTTTTCCATCACGCTGCATCTGTGTGCAGAGGCAGGGGCAAACTTAGAAACTCAGCAGGGTCCAGTGGATTTCATCTTTTGTGTCTGTGGCTTGCAGCAGCCAAATTCTCTGTTTTAATTTAAACACCCACAGTCCCAGTATGTGCCTGGCCCTTTTGAGACACTCCCACACAAGGAGCCCCTTGAATATGCAGGGAGTGGAAGGGTCTGTGCAAATTTAAGCACTGTGCTTCATTACATCAGGGCTGAGCATGACTGGTCTGATTTAGGCAGGTATCAAGTACATTTCCTACAAGGCAGAGAACTCTCATTGAACTCTTCAAAGAGGTTCCAAAGTGTCTCAGTAGAGTGCAAGTTTATTTATTTTTTAGCCAGAGAAGAAGACATAATTTCATTCTTGGAAATTGCGGCTCATTTTTGCTGACTGACTTTTGGCCTCAGAAATATTTGTCTTAGAATGTCAGTGAGGGAGGGCTGATTATCATCCTGGGAAATGTTGATGAGAATCATCATGTTTAGGAAAAGTAACTGGCAACTAAAATAGAGCAGAATAAAATGAAGATTTCCAGTAAGGTTGTGATAAGATACAGATCAGAGATAAAGGGAACGCAGAATTGTTATCCACTAAATCATGCAAGAATGGAACTAAAGAGCACTTGATAAAAACTAATAGGATGGCAGCTTAAAGCATGTAAAGAAAGCAGCTCTTTGCACAGTGAACCTTTGGATGTTGCTGGCCTGGGAGGCTGCAGAAGCAAACAGTATCAGCAGGCTCGGAATGGTATTAGACAAATTTGCAGACAACAGAGCTGTAAATGGACACTAAATTTAACAGGCAAAATGTACAATCTAACATTCTGATCCAACAAAGGTGATTGCTGTGGAAATGCAAGGGGACAGAGAGAGTTGTCCAGGCCTGTGTGCTTTCCAGGATAGTCTCTCACCTCAACCCAGCTGGGAGCAAGGTGCTGGGTTGAGGGGTACCACTACTGTTGCCCCAAAGGGCTGTTCCTGTTCTCTAATAAATATGTCTTGGGAATAAAAAGTACAATTAGCTATATATTTGTCTAATAAGTACAAGATTTTATTCACTGTATTTTACATCACTAATCAGCTTTTGAGTAGGCTGAAATCCACAACACACTAAAAACAATATCCACTATATTAATGGATATTTTGGAACAGCTTTTTACTCTAGTGTGTTTTATTATTTTATTTTTCATTTCAGAAAAATCAAATTATGTCTTTAATTTAATTTATTTGACATTTTGGGTTGAGTAATTAAGAGATTTATGAAAAACCATAATGCTCATCTAGCAGAGGAACTTAATCACAGTTCTGTTAGGCTTTCTTTAAAAAAATAAACCCCTGTTAAATAGATTACTGTTTTTTTTAATTAGATGGTTTAATTACAGCTTGTTAATGGAAATATTACATAAATAGCTCTCAAAACCACACATGCCCATGCATTATCAGAAAAGAGAGAAGTTGCAGGTATCCCTGAAGGAATAACTTTCAATATGGATGAATGCAAAGAGAATAAACAGCCAGAACAAAACTGTTCCTGAATGGTGCAGTGGCATCTTCATCCGGGCAGCCATGGCAGCTAGGATGTGGTGACACTATAGCAGGTTACCAGCTTTAAAAGATTGGCTGTCAGAGTGTTTAAATTCCAGGACTTTCTACATGTTCCCTGTATGCTAATGTAAATCTGCAACTGTAATTATTGATCAAGTTGCATATTAGTCCATCTAGCTGTGCTGTAGAGTCACATACAGCTTTAATGTTGGAGTTTTGAGATCAATATTTCAAGGCCTGTCTCTATTTTACTATGTGCTCCTTAAGTCACAACTATTACCATTAAAATGGGGAAAATAAATGATATTGAAATAAAATGTATTCATCTTCCTGTAGAGCTTCCAAGATTGCAGCTAAAAGACTGAGCTACTACACAATTGCTGTTATACACACACAGAGGAGTATTCCCATGTGTTTGTGCAGGTGTGTGGACACAACATACATCACTGTGCTCTGTGTGTGTGCATTTTAATAAATATTCATTGGGCAGAACACCTATTGCTCCCTGTTACATCTTTGAATGACAACCTAGAGGAATCAGAAAAGGATCAGGTACTTAAAGGACCGTGGACCAGAATTTTGAGGTGCTTTAAACAGAAGTGAAAACAAAGGTAACCTCAAGCTCTCTGTTACTTCAGTAATCCAGGCTTTGTGGGCAGATATACCCCTGCTTGGACAGGTGTGTGTGTGTTTATGTAGGCTCTAAGAGATGGGAACACATCCACATCCAGGTGTCTGTGCCTCTATTTGCAAGTGTGCGCTCAGCCTTATTTACCAAAGAAATATGCAGTGCACCCACAAACATGTACTATAGTTGGGACTGAAAACATACCACAGTCTGTAATATATATCTACCCAGCAGGAATTAAGGTTGGTTGGGAAGGTCTTTAAATACTGAAGAAAGAAGGTTGTTAGTTGAGTATATTTACTAGTTATGAATTTGGAGGGAAATACTTAAAGCTTCCCAGCCTATAACAAGGGGACAAATGAAACAGTAGTGGCTGGGTCCAAGAAGAAAACTGAAATAAACTGCAGATCTGCAATGATTTATGCCAAAAGATGAGAGAATGAAGCATGATGGAATGTATCACCTAATAAAAGTGTTTCCTTGGGGAATGCTTGGATTGTCTTTTAAAAATAATTTAAAAAATCTAATTTTGGGGTTTGGAACAAGGAATATTTATAATTCTAATGAGTCATATCTATTCATAGAAGCATATAAAAAATATAATTCTTCATACCAACTGCGACTTCTCCACAAGAACTATATCTGCCTCAACCAAGAATATGGAATTTAGGCTTTATTCTACTTTTCCCTCTAAGAACTAAACTGTGTGGGTTAGATCAATAAAGACTTGATGAATCACAACCTTGATACATAACTTCTCTATACTCAGTGTAATAGGAAGTTTTACCTTGTTCAGCAGTTGGAAAGAGGGACTTAAAATTCTGATAAAGCCTCTGGCTGATGGAGAACTTGCTGGAGGGAATATTGGGCAATTTCTCATCTGCTTGGAGAGGCTTGGGATGCAATTTCACATCATTAGCAAACTTGCTGAGGGTACACTCTACCCCATCATCCAAACCATTAATGGTGATGTTAAACAGGATCAGACTCAGTAATGACCCCTTGGTTGTACTGCATATTACTGTCCTCCAGCTAGACTTTGTGCCATTGATCATGACCCTACTCCTCTGTTACATCCCCTGTTCCTCTCCTAGCATTTTTTTAATCTTTCTGAACATAATTGAATGGCTAATCTCACACAGCCTGGGGAGAGGGAAAGTGCAACCTGGGTCTTATGTTGGTGTTTGTACAGCTGCAAGGAGGTAACAGCACTTGTTGAGAGACTGATCTAATCCAGCAGATCTGGGTTCAGCACACAGCTTTGCACTGCCCTAACCTGTGTTTCCACACTATTCAGCAGCCCCCTTTAATCAACTAACTTCTTAGAAAGGAGCACTCTGTGTAAATCCCAGGAATGTGCAATGTTACCACTGACGTGCTTTGGGAGACCGGAATGTTTATGGTTAATGATTCAAACAATTTCCACTTGCAGTAACCACACAGGTGGTGGTGCAGAGGGGGTGCATACCCATCACCAGTGGCTACAAGCTGGGTGTTGAGCCAGATAACAGAAGAGGCTGACCCTGAGATATGGGATGGTACTTTTGGTCATGACAAGTGGCTCAGCTGTGAAAATATCCCTCTAGGAAAGTACTGGGGCATTCTTATGAAAGCCTGAAGGTATTCGTCCCTTCTAATTGGCCAAAATAAACTCAACTACATTGAGATGAGAGGAAACTGCCACATCTGGCTCAAAGTGTCCCATGAATCACAGTATTGCATCATCCAGTGTAAAACTTCCTGTCCCAGTGAAGGTACCTGGGCATTCCTACCTATCCTGAGCCTCTATTAACCCAGTGGACTTTGTGTTTTGTGGGCTTCCCCCACTCCTGAGGGATCAAGACTGCAATCACCACATACTAATGGAAATTGCAGCAATCAAGTTTCATCCCTGGATCTAAGGGTGGTGACTGCATACCTTTCTATCTTATTCTTTCTTCCTTTCCTTTCCCATCTACATTTTCTTTTCTTTGTTATTTTTATGCCTTCATATTGTTACATTTCTAACCAAGAAGATTACACTATAAAATTTGCCAGGTACCTTATCCTACCTTGATGTTCTAAAGTTTGCAAGTAAAACTTCGTTACTGAACCTCCTGAGAATTTTGTTGTTTCTCCCAGAGTAAACCAAACAACCTTCCCCTAAACCCACCACATGGGTGGGACATAACACTCTCACACTGGACGAAGACAATAAGCTCTGTGGTGGTGCAGCATTGCCAGGGGCTTTGTGTTCATGCAAGAAACCACTCACTGTGAACAGAGAGCTCAGTGAACTGGATGTGGTGACTGCTGTCTCTCTCAGAGGTGTCCAAACCAAGCCAGTAGCATTGGTGCTGTCAGTCTGCTTCTGCAGGGGTTGGCAGAGATAGCCAGAAGAAAGCACTCAAAATAGCTGAGGAAAATAATTATGTAAAAAAGGCAATTTCCTAGAGTACGAAGGGCTCTTAAAAAAAAAAAAAAAAGAAAAGAAACCAAAACTCATAAACAAACCAACAAACAAAACCTCCCACAATTAATAAACAATTAATATCTATCACAAACAGATCTCTGACTGCAGCCAACTTCCATTTTAGGAGGATGGTGGAAAGTTGCTCCGTGTGATCATTTTGAGTGGAACCATTTCAGGTGAAATTTGAGAATATCAGTATTATCTGAGAACCTGGAAATCTGCAAACTTTTATTTCTACCACTTCCAATGGAGATAATGTATCTAGAGAGGCATGCTTGCATTTCCCACTCCATTTCATGACTCTGCCAGTTTATTTGCTCTTTTTTAGGCAGGAATCAGTGTTCTGTCAGAACTGTTTCTGTTCAATACTCAGAAAACAGCTGGGCCATGTTTTTCCAGCAAGAAATCTGGTCCCAGATAGGCAAAACTATTTAATCTTAAGTGTGGATTAATTCATTACTTTTCCTGTATTACTGAAACTACTGAGAAACTTCTGGCCTGGAGTGAAACTGTAGAAATCCAAATACCATTTTTCATGACCAGCAGATTATATCAGTGCTCAGCGAGCTGCACTGACCGCTAAATGGATTTTCAGTTGGAGTGTCAGGCAAAGGTTTGGACTTGCAATGATTTGCCTTAATATCCTGTAATGTATTCCAGCTTTTGGGGGGGAAGGGATGTTGTGGTTTGTAGGATTGCATAGAACTTAATGTGCAGTGTTAAAGTTCATGCTTATTTGAAAAACTGCTGCAGATTTGGTATCATAAAAGATCCCCAGATACCACAGAAAAAAAGTAGATAGATTCTAACAGAAGTAAAGATTAGAGCTTATTTTATGGTACTGCAGACCCTTGGTAGAGTCAGCTTTTCCCTACATCAAAGAGTGCCTCAGCATGGGCCCATGTGCTGAGGGCATTATTCTAGAATCAGTGCATCAGTAGTTTAACATACCATAACACTAAGAAATGTAATGATGATGATCATTTTCTCTACTATATTAGTTGCCAGAAGCCTGTGCATTTTACAAGAGAACTGCCAGATATAAAGATTGTTACATTTAGATCTTGTGAGGATTTATAGGCTGATGGTAAGGAGTGCTCTTAGTGAGAAGAGAACTAGTACAAGTGGGAGTGATATTTGCCTTGGAGTAAAACTTGTTTTCGCCTTAAAGAAAAACAAGAACAAAAAAGTAGGAAAATAACAGAGATGTATGCTCACGGGTACACTGGAGGGAAAAGCTGAATCAAAGGATCCAGGTTCCTCCATTTAGTTCAACTTCTGGTTTGATTTTGTTGCCAAGACTCTGATACCTTCAGATTCTGTATATCAGGATTCTATCAAGCACCTGCTAAAAGACTATGGATGATTTTGATCCTACTTTTGATCTGAGTACCTGGCAAGTTTGCTTCTATAGCCCACAAGGAACCTGGGCTCAGGAAGAAGCACCATTGTCTGCTGATAATCCCAGTACAAAAGTGTCCTCCAGAGATCTGCTGCAGCCACCCTCCTGGGCTTCTCTCTATTTTTGCTGTGTCTTCTGTCACTGTCTGCTCCTGGCTGGCTGCTCTCCATGTGAGGTCCTCTGTAATTCTTACTACCTAGTAGAAGGTCCTGTCTTGCTTCACATACCTGTCTCTTCATCTGTTTTGCATCTCTGCTAGGAATGTGTCTCATCATGCTTGTTTCTCCTTTCTCATTTTTCAAGTCTCTTATGAGACTCATAAGTGAGAACTGTGTTAATCTTTCACTTTACAGCCTGCATGTTATATTCATTGCTGTCTCTCTATTTTTAATCCCAAATAATTTTAGAAAAGAGTGATTTTGAAAGGTGCTACACAGAATGAATTTTGCTGTATAGTCTCATTGCACACAGCAAATGCCACTTCTTCCCTTTTGCTTTATGGGGTTCTTACTTTTCTTTTCCTTCACATCTCGAACAACGTGATACCACCTTTGAAGTGGATAACAATAGAGGAGCTGGATTGAGAGTGATTTTTGTGGTGACAGGGAGAGAGCTTCACCCCAGACTCTTTGTAAGTGATTCAGATAATGTCTTCTTACCATTTCTCTACGGAGGTATCCTAACGCAAACTGACTGAATCTGTACAGGAGAGTTGTCATGGCCTAGAGTTTATCTGTAGACCTCAGGGCTCCTTTCAGCCATTCAAATAGGGACTGTTGGTTGTGCATTTTTCCTGTGGTGCTCAGCAGTCTCCTTCCTTAGAGAAAAAAGTATTAGTTGCTCGCCCTGGTGTCTTGCTAGAGCAGATGTATGAACCTATAATCCTTGTGCACAGGGACAAACAGCCCAAAACTAATCTGCAGTTCCCACAAGATTTTGACACACCATTTTAAATTAAAACCTTCTGGGTTTGGTCATGTGTTTTTTTAAGGAGTTCTGAAGCAAAAGCGAAACCATTTTGGAAGAGTTTCTTTACTGAGTTCTGAAAAAACAAATAGAGAAGAATTCTGATAATCCTTTCTGTCCATTCTGCATTGAGACCCAGGGTAAACTACCAGCCATTGTCCATCTGGCTGCAGTACTGAAGGGGAAGGAAGTGACAGCACTGCCCAGGGGAGCAGCTTTGAGCCTGCTTGGCATCCATGAGGATTTCAGGCTCCAAACCTTCTGCTGTTTTCCATCAGGATCATTACTCATATCCTGCATGCTTCTTCCACATTGGATTTTAGGTTCTTCAGATGCCAGTACCTCTATCCTAAACCTAGCCTTCCCAATCATTTAGACATCCTTCCCCAGAACTGCAGCAATTGCATAGCGCTTGGCTTTACTGGGTTTTGTGCAAACATATGCTAATTAATTATAACTAATTACACATACTCAGGGTTTTTAATCCTTTTTTCACACCTCGAATTCTCCAGATTCCTAATTTCTTGTTTGTTTTTAAAACATATTTTCTAGTTAGGAAGGGGAAGGACTGGGGAGAGTGGGTACTCTGGTACAATACATCACCTTTGTGTAACAGAAAGCACATTTCAGTTACATCTTAAAATTTTCAACATTTTAAACAGGACTGGGCTGAACAAATTACTTGGCTTCTCCCTACTGCCAACATCTTATATAAACTAACAGGGTCAGCTCTGTGTCTGCAGAGGTCTGGCTAACCCCTCCATTCCCCTCAGGATTGCAGGGTCCATTTCACAAACTGTAGGGCCAACTTCTCTATTGGACATTGCTGCTTGCAGATGCCCCAGAAAAATCTCTCACATGGCACTCTCAAATCCAACATCAGCAGAATCCAGATCTCAACACCAGGATTTAGCACGTTCAGGCTCGAGAGACAAAAGCAAAAAGATTGGCACTGACTCATCCTGGCATGTAAAAAAAAAATACTTTCTCCTTAATCAAGTGTGAAAGCTAATTCAGAGAAAGTGTGTGACAGTAATGAAATGGGAGAAATAGTTTCTAATTAGAAAGTCAGCAAGATAACACAAACCAAATCCTAAACTCCCCACCATTAAGGTTTCCCCACTGAGCCCTCCTGCCATTGTTCCTCCCTCTTTCTGATTGCTTTTTAATAACAGCTTCTGTGTGGCCTTTGTAAATAATCCTCTCATTACAGGTTTGCTTGAAACATGCAATCAATTTATTAAGATATTTTCCAGAAGGAATTAGCAGGTACAATAAAGCGTAATTATTCTGGCAGTCATTAATTTTTAAAACCACAGGTTGACCAGGTGCCACTGTTGCTTCTGCCAACCTCAACAACCAATTTGATGGCACCAGAATGACAGTCATATGTAGATCAATCCAGGCTGGACAGGCAGTGGCATTTTCAGGGAGACTGAAAAATTACAAATTATCTGCATTTTTCTTCACAAGTAGTAGTCTTTCAAATAACAAGAGGAATTGGATTTTTGAATAGGTAATTTTTCTACTACTGTTTATATATGTTTGAGTGTCTATGTATGTGCTTTTTGATCCCTGAAGAGAATCCCGATCTTTATAGAACTCAGAAAAGTAAAGAGTGAGAGGGAAGACAAAAAATATTATAAATATTTATTTAGATTTAAGATCAACATGTACTAAATGATGTAATAAATGATGGACAGCTTCCTCTACCAAAAAGGAAGACCACAACAGGAGGGAGAATAAGTTCAACTGTGTGGCATGAGAGACTCAAGAAAAAAGAAGGGTTTTGAGCATTTTCAGTAATATTTTAGGCACATTGTTCAAGATAAGCCATGTGGGGGGAATTGCTAATATCCAGTAGCTCTTCATGGGTAACTGAGAAACGAGCTTGGTATATGTGGGCTGCTTCCTGGTTAACAGATGTATCCATATGGATGGCCAAGTATGACTGGAAGTAAATGGCTATCTGTCAGAAATATATAGGAATTTGGAGAACCCAGATATTCCTCCAGGATGGAAAGACATTTCATGGCAGGACAGAGGCAAGCAAGAGAAATGGTGCTAGGTTTATGGAAGGAGAAAGCTTCTTTTTGAGAAGAAGAACAGGGCATTTTCAACAAGGAGTTGATGCCAAGGCTGAGAGCTCTGTTGTAGCTGTTCAATGTAGAAGAAGAAAATTATATCTGTTGTCAGAGACATCTCTGCAACATCCCTTGTTATCAGAAAAAATACATTTAATATATAACTTTGGAAAATTTAGAAAACAGGGTTTTTTTATCTTTTTTCTCTCTCTCTTTTTTACCTCCCCTTTTTATGGGGTTAAAGCCAAAACCTGAGACTATGAAATGCAAATAAAAAAAAAAAAAAGTGTTGGCGTTTTGTTCTGGATCCTTTCTCAGTGAACTTGATGTTTTGATTTCCAGTTCAGAATCAATTTCTTCATCCTGGCACAGATGCAACTTAGCTAAGTTTATGGTAAGTGTACCACCTCACTATTGCAGTAAAAAGTAGAGAGGAATCTGAAGTCAGCTGGTCACTGCTGATGTTGCATTGCTCAGAAGACAAAAAGATAATCCAGCTGGATTCCTCTGAATTGTTGACAATGTAATGTTTCCAGTGAGCTAATCAGAAATGACTCAGAAGACATACTGAGAGCACATAATGGAAAGTACCATGGTTCATTTCTGTAATGTTGCTTCTCACAACCAATCAGATTTTAAAATGATGTAGAAATTAATAGCCTCAGAAATAATGTGACTGTGAGTATAAACTCAGTGAAGTCAGCTGAAAAATGCTATTTCTACCATAGCTTATTTTTCTCTCAAAGGTCTTCCTTATTTAAGTAGAAAGAATGTTGTTCTCTAACTTCTGTCATTGTGAATCACCTTGGCAACCCAAAACACATAATTTTTCTGGTGAATACTGGTCAGAAGACATGTGCTTTGGTGGAATAATTTTTGAATTAAAGTATATGAAAATCTGTTGAGTGCTTGTATCAGCCATTTTGATCTTTTCTGAGAAGCTATGCTCAAACTGAGTAGCTGCCTACTAAATGCTGAGGCTGTGCCTTCTCTGCAGCATAAATGAGATGGTGGATTGCACAGGAACTGCTAGCAGGGCCCTGTGCAGGGAAGGCTGCCAGTCCTGAGGAGTGGTTATTTCACATGGCTAACTCGAATAGGAGATGCTTAGGATGTGTTACCTAGGAGGCTAAACACAAATGTTTGTCCACAAATGCACAGAGCATTGTGCAAATGCATATTGAAGACCAAAATGGGATGAATTAATTATTTCTGTTGCAAGTACTACCTCCCTGGGGAGATTTAAAGCAGAAACTTGGAGTAGAAGCTGTTTAAATTTCAGCTTCCTGAGCTATCTAATTCTGGTAATGGAAACTGTCAGCAGCAAATATTAAAATCAGGGGAAATAACCACATCCCATCATATTGCACCCTTGCTGTTAGCACAGGCAGGTCACTGCATCACTTTTGTATGTGGAAGCCCCAATTCTTGCTAAGCTTCCATGTCATTAAGGTCCAAAACGTGAAATTCAGATATTTAAAAAGTGTGAGTGGGCTTAAGGAAAACACAGGCTAAATGAAAGCTACATCAAAGTCTTAGGCTTCATTAGCAGGAAAAAAAAAAGCTATTTTTACGTGCAAATTTATTCTACATTTTCTTTGTTTAAAGCCAGACTAGGTCTTCTGCTAAGATTTAATCTTGTCCTACTGTTCCTCTCATTAATACCTCTCTGTGCTTTCAGTTCTAAATTAGGATTCCCTCTGTTCAAAGGTCATTCTCATCTTCCTTGCACCTCTTTGGAGTGAACACAATTTCACTGCAAAGAGGGAGTTGCATTTAACCAGATGATTCCCAAAGAGATCCATCAGGGCTCATTCTGGAAGAAGAAATTCCACAAGTATACTTGCACTCACTCTTTCTCTTTAATATTCCTTTTACCTGACTTTCCCCTCAATACAGCTGCACTCCATTCATCAATCCATCTGCCTGTTGATTTACCTCATCCATCTGTCCTTCCACTGCATCCATGCAATGCATCCATGTATTAGTCACACATATAGGGCCATCAGTCAAATTCTTCCCATCAGTGTTTCTATCAGTCAGCTTTTTCTGCATGTTTTATCCAGTTAATATACTGGTGTTCATGCATAGTAAACTATTTTATCTTTACACACTACACATAACTGTACTTTTTTTTTCATGATTAGCAACAGTAGATATTAAAATATTCACTGAGCTAAAGTCAGAAAAGAAGACAAAAGGAAGGATTTTTTTTTAATGTCTGAAAATAGAAATGCTTACAGCAATGAGAACTAAACAAAAATGCATCTGCTCACTGCTCACGATGCAATGTGTCTTCTCTCCCCGTTTTCCTACCACAAATTTTAGGATTTTGACTATAACCATAGCACTTTTCAGCAGAACAAAACAAAAGCAGAAGTTACACAAATACAGAACATTGTATGTCCTTTTCTCCTATCCAGCAATGGACACCTGGAACTAGAACGCTGTAGGACTACAATAAATGAAATTTTTGTTGATAATAGAAGACCAAAAAAGAGAACTGGATGCTGTGTGCCTGAGAATGGGGGAGGATGCAAGCAAACACAGGAGTGGCAAGCTGGGCTATTTAGTTTGTATTATGCATTTTACAGGATCTTGCACAAAGCTGTGGAGATACCAGTGACCTTCCATGTAGCCTTGTAAAACTGTCCATTTTATTCCATGCTGAGCTTGAGACAAAAGAAATGGTTTGAAAAAAACTGAAGAAAATACCAATTTAGAGAAAAGAAATTATGACAAGATTGGAAGGAGAAAAGGATTTGATCATAGCCTGATCCATTCAGAACAGCAATATAAAAGATGGAAAGGAAGAACTAATTCACTGTACCAGAAGATGAAGGGATAAGAAGAAATAGTTGAAAACTGTGGAAGGGAAAAATTAAAGCTGATAGCAGCAAAAGATTCTCAAATTAAATTCTTATGGTAGAGCCACTAGAATTAGATGGAGAGTTAAGGGAAAGGAAGAATTGACCTACTTAGTGGAAGAAATTGGACAATAATGAGAAACACATGTAGGAAGAGGGCTCTGAGTATGCTAGGCACACTGACTGAAGTACTTTGCAGCTTTTGGTGCTCCAGGTTTTCATGCACTGATCTGGAAATCTGTTGGGCTCCAAAAGGAACTGTTACATTGTACCACCAATTTCCTCACTGCATATTTGGGCTGGGTCCAGTGGGCAGAAACTGTTTCACATGCACACCTCTTTTCCTGGTTCCAAAGGACACCTCAGGGACAGGGACCCAGAGCACCCTGGCAGACTCAGGCCTGGTCCTATGTGGGGGAGTTGCTAACCTGTGACACAGCAAGGTCCAGCTTACACCTGGTAAGGGAATCATCCCATTGAATTCAGGCATGAGCACCATGGGTGTCTATTGGTGTCATTGTTGCACTGAGCTCCTGTGCAATCACAGGAGAGAAACAGCACAGCTCATCTCCCCCAAATGCAGATGACAGAAACAGGCTGGATTTTGGCTGGTTTTTTGACTGAGAGCAGCACCTGGGTGAGGGGCTCAGATTTGACATGTACAACATCTATACTTAGGTCCAGTGAGGTCAATCACACTGCCAGCATCAGAGAGCCCCTGCAGGCCATCCAAGTGGACACTTCCAGCAGACCTTCTTTGTGACCTTCAAGTTCATGTCAGTCTCCTCCTTGGGCATGAGACAGGCTGCTTGCACTCCTCTCTGAACATTAGGAGGATGAGTCTGCACAAAGGTAGAGCCGTGCCCTGAGACAGTTGCAGTCTAAGGTAAGAAGTTCCAAAAGAAAAGGATGGAAAACACTGAAGGGAAGACATAGATGTGAATGTAGTCACTCTAAGAAGAGCTAAACAAAATTAGTTATGACTTACTTTCTTCAAGATTCAATTTGAAAATATTGTCACAGAATACAAAGAAGGCTGAATGACTCTCCTAGCTTTTTTTATTCCTTCTTCAGTCTCTCCAGCCCAAGTGGAGGAATGGCTAAGATACATCTTCTCCTAGTTAAAATTAGAAGGTGGTGTCATAGTAAGAATCAGGAAGGTGCTCAGGGTTACTGGGCTGCTCTGAATTACCAGCAAAGGATTTTCGTTTGATACTTTTTCTAAAGTATTTATTTTATTCTTTGTTTTGTTTTTATTTTTATTTTTGTTCCCTGTAAGGCTTCTGATGCATTTGGACATTTGATTATGCATGAAGCTTTATATGATAGCTAATTAGCATTCAGGAGGAATACTTCAGTCTATGCATGTTATTTGCAGAGGTTAAGTATTCCTGATAAGACTTCTCAAATCAGACAAGTTGAATTTAACTTAATTAGGCCCATGAATACTCAAGGAGAAGGTAAAAGGGAGCTTGCCCAAGCTTTTGTACCATGGAAATGAGGAGAAGGTGCGTGAGGTCTAAGTGTGCAGGAGGGAAAATCACCCCCAGCCATAAAATAAAGAAGACAAGAAGAGAGAGATGTCATGAAATGCTTACAGCTATTCCTGAGCTTTCACTGTAGCAAAGAATGGGGAATGACAAATCTTTTTAGTCATCTTCACCTAAGGAACAAACTAGGAACTTTAGTGGGTTATTTCTGGGAGGAGAATTAAAGATGTAAGTGGACAGAAATGCTTTAATTGCTAGCACCTTCAGGCACCTGTAAAAGTATGCCTGAAAAATCTGCAGTGTCATTGCAGCTAGCCCTTTGCATGCTTTTTTCCACTCTCCTTAAAATGAAGGCAAACAAAAACAGTGTAAATAGGACCGTGCTTCATTGTGACATGTTGTTTCATCAGCGTCAAAATGTTCCTGGAGAATATGTCAATTTTGATGAAATTTTCATTGAAAAGGGGCTGAAACAAATCACTTCAGCTGTCTTGTTTTATTTCTGTTATGTCAAAACATTTTGTTTTGCTAAGGTAAAAACATATCATTTTGACTACACCATTTTGATTAATTGTTTTTTGTTATACACTTATTAATTTTTTATATTGGATTAATATGAGATTTTACATAGCATATAGTACTGAAGATTCAAGGTTAGTTTAAAGTGTTTTCACTTTAACAGAATAAAATATTTTGATATAATTCAATGAAATATTTCAGCATCAGCACATAAAAACAATTTTACAATACCAGAACATTTTGGTAGTTCCAAAAGCCTTATAAATTGGTGTAGCTTTCACAAGTGTGGCTATAATACAGTTTTATTTGAAGCCAAGAGAAAATAATTTTTTAAAAAGCTGCCTCCTGCCACTAGAAGTGAGATGGATCAAGCACAAAAGAATTCATCCTTTGAGATATGCTCCCACCTGCCATTTAGTGTTGGGGTAATTAAGCAGGGAATATGTGATGCAGAAGAGATTAAACTCAGAAATCAGCAGTGGAGTGTCTGGATACATGCTGCTGTTTGTACATCTGGTCATCAGTTATTAGGATAGGACCTCTGCTCCCCTCTACTCAGGTAAATGCCTACTAAGAAAAATGGTTTTTAAGAGTGAGCATAGGATTCCCTTTAATGGGCTGGCTGGCCTGTGCTGTTTGATATGTTCTGCTTCCAGCTGTTTCAGACACCTGTGCAAACAAGATATGGAGCTGAAGTTGTTACAAATACTGATATAGCCCAAACCAGAAATAAGCACAGGGGACTGATGACAGAAGGATGCAGGAAAAAAAAAAAAAGGAGAAAGTGGTCATGTTCTTGTAGAGTTTTTTCCCACTGGCTTTTTTCTGTTTCTCAGTTTACTTTAAAGATATGCTTTATTAGTATAAAATAATGACCTTTGAATAATAATGATAACTGAACACTAAGGCTAAAGCCTAATGCCTTTAATCACAAAAAATACCAAGGCCTTGATTAGTTCTTGCACTGTTATATTTACTGCAGATCCACAGGTAGATTTTGAGATACACAAAGAGGTTTTAAAGGCAAAGAGGCACACTCCTGAAAAACACAGACTAAGGAAGCCTATCTGAGAGAGTCACTGTGTGGTCACCCTGTCTCCAAAGCTTTGTGTGAGCATTCACTTGACAAAGCAAAATATAGAAAATACATCTTCAGTTTCCGTGTCAATGCTCAGAAAAGTTATAAAAGCCTCTAAAATGTGAAATATAGACATTTCTCAACAAATTGGCAGATGCTGAACAAAAGCCAGAAAATAATCTTAACAACAATGCTCTTTTTTTGAGGTTAACAGTTTGTTCAGATATTTTGTCAAGATTGCACATTTAGGAAATATATGACCTGTGTCCATAAATAAACCACTGTGGTAATATGGTAATAGTATAAAGGGAATACTTGACCTCTAAAGATAGACAGTCTTGTGTCCTGAAACCTGAGAATGGTGATATTTTCTTTTGAGATATTTTCCTGGATAACATCAGCAGATGCTAATCTTGTGCATATGCCTGCAAAATCCTTTCTTCAAATTTACAAAGCTTTTTGCCTCATTGAGTGAAACAACACAGTGAAATTGCAAGTTGCATAATAAGCAGATTAATTTTACTGATTGCTGTGTTGGAAAATAATGCCCTTTTTGTCCACTGGAAATCTGTTGCCTTTAAATGTCATTGAGGACCCTCCTCAGACATTTTGTGAATAAGCTGGGTTTCCTAACTCAGGGCATGTTTATATATGTGGATTTTGTGTTCTCATCTTCATCTCATGACTGGGACACCTTTCACCACTCACTACCAACAATCATCATTAAATTATTGTAAGACAGAATATGCTGCAAAAGGGAACTTCTGCAGTTTTGCTTGTAGCATGGCTGTCTGTCTGTCTGTCTCAGTTCTCTGTCATGGCTTGACAAGCCTTCTAGAGGAAAAACTCTACCTAACACTGTAGTTGCTTTCCTCTTTCACCTGCTCTTCCCACTGAAGCAGTAGTCTCTGCCTTATGATTCCTTAAGATACCTGAGGAAAAAGATGCCTTTAATGATGACAAATTCCCAAATGTTTAAATTTGAGATTCCATCAACAAGTGAATTTTATCAATTTGCAAAAAAAAAAAGACAATAAAGTACAATAGAACAGCCCAGTCATAACCCCCACTGTTGTTGACAGAAATTTGATTTCTATCAGGTGTGGAGAATTAATTAGCATCCCTACTCCTTCTACAAAAGGTAGATAAAAGTTACTTGTTTAGAAATGTAGCAGAGTGATTGCTTTATTCCAACTAACAGTGGAAAAAGACCAAAGCAATATAATAAGGAATTTCAGATAAGGAATAATGAATGGATTTAGTTGCTTTCATAGTAGACTCCTAAAAACTATAATAATCTCGAAATAAGAAAGTTTCAAGTTTGCCAAGCTTCTTGTTTCTACTGTCCCAGTGAGGTGTCAGCATGTGTGAGGTGGTGTTTCAGAGGCTTTCATCTGTAAGAGAGGAAGTCTTTAGTACAGCTGTAGCTGTGTAGAAAATATAGCAGATGCAGCAATCTGCTGTGGAAGGTAATTAAATATAAATGTCAGTGGATTTAAAAAGAAAAAACAATCCCAAAACTACAAAAAAACCCTCTCCCAAATCAAAATGAAGCACCCAAAAAAACCCAAACAAACAAAACTCACAAACAAACAAAAACCCTAACAAGAAAACCAAACATCAAACCTAGACACTAGAAAAGTCCCTTTCAGGAGAAGAAAGGGTGGGGAGGCTGAGATGAGAAGGTGATAGAAGATCAGTACACTCAGCCTGTGGTGAGCTCAGGTTTTACTGACACCAGCACTTGTTTGAATAAGTGTCCTGCTGGGCCTGGCTGGACTGAGTGCAGTGCTGCTGTGTGCAACTTGGAGGTACTTGGAGAAGGACCTGATATGATGCCATAAACTCTGCCTCTGACTCTTTTTTGCAGGTTTCCAAAGCTCTTTAACTGGGCAAAGTGTTTCAGCCATGCAGCAGTAGTGCCCTAGCTAATCTAAGCCTTTGACCTGGGAGATCTCCTGGATTAACCACACAGTCAAAGCGGCCTGCTAGGCAGGATTTTATTTTAGATGCTCAAAGCCCAGGCTAACAAGGTCAGGAGGTGTGAGCTTATTGGGGATTAACACCGAATGCAGAGGCAAATTCCACAGTTAATTTTCTTTGCAAGTTGATGATATTAATAATGCAGGAGATGTACCCAAAGAGATGCAGCATTAGAAAAACATTATTTGCTTAGAAAAGGGACTGTCTGAGCAGTAAGGACAAACAAAGGGAAGTGAGCTGCACCTGTGCTGAGCTTCCCCTGCTTGCTGCTGCACCACCTTGAGGGACAGGCAGGGCTGAGACGGGAAGAAGCTCCACTGCTGCTATTGAAAATCCTTCTCCATGTGCATAGAAAAGCATTAACTTTGATGCCTTTAGGCCTTTCTTGGCACTAAGTAGTTCAGGTGTCCTGCCATAACAAGGAGCATGGCATGTTTGCTCAGATTAGCAGGGCAGTGTCAGGGAAGAGGACATAACACCAAACCCCCAGGGCTAGAGGTAAGTGCGTGCTCCTCTCTGAGGAGATCTTTTTAACATGCTGTGGTATTTTAAAGAAGAAAGGCTAAAGGTTCTGGTTTGCATTCTCTCTTTGTACAATGAGGACATAGTTAAAAGGAAAACCTGCCTAAAGGAGGGGTGATGAGCTTGGTCATGTGAGGGGCAGAGGCCTGAGCATTCTGGAGTCCAGGCTCTGCTAAAAGGATATCCGGTAATTTAGCATGAACTGCTGTACCAAGCTGCTCCCAGAAATGTCTGCTGCCCCTTCTGCATCACTGACAGTATAACTCATAAATGACCCTTTCTTCAACTATTTTGTATCCTGTCTTGCTCACATCTCTTCCTTCATCCCCTTTGCTGTCCCTGTGCATTTGGGTCTGATCCCAGCCCTTTGGCCCTGCCTAAATGACTATTTGCCAGCTCTTTCCCTTGGAGAGTGGAGCATGTTACAGGTTCAGGCATGGTGCATCATTGCTCTCTGATGTACAAATTAAACCTTTTTGGGTGAGAAAAATAGATTTGAATCAGATGAGGTTCAATGCATGGCTGGTTTTCTTGTAGCCATTTTTTTTATTAAAGATGTCATGGCAAAGGAAAACCCTTTGAACATTCTGCCAAAGCAACATGAACATGCATTATGAAACTGTTATGGTTAGGAAATCTTCTTTGAAGGGGTCAGTTTCTTCATATGACTGATAAATTAATCCAGCTCTACACAGTTTTCAGTTTTTATGGGCAACTGTCCATACTGTAGGTATAAAAATCAACTAAGAGGGAGTCAAAAAAGAGAGAATAATCTGAAATTTTTAACTGAGGATTCAAAATTTGAAGATGGGAAAAAAAAGCTCCAGTCATACAGACTAAGACATTGTTTAATACCTTAATATGGGTCATTATCTGGAAGTACATTAAATCAGAAAAAAGAATGGAACAGCTTGGAAGAAACAAATACTCCTCCAAATTTTGCAGCTCTCTGCTTGTAGAAAGAGTGTGTTAACAAGTGCAGCTGCTGTTGAGTTTGAGGGGTTCTACCAAAATAACTCTAAGAATGAGCTTCTCTCAACCCATGATCCATATTCAAACCATCCGTGGAGATCACTGTTTTGTCACAGTGAATGGAACTTTTCCCATTTTTGTTGCTATCCCTCCCAGTCTGTGTTTTAGTTACAATGCTTATCCAATACAGAAATATTTTCCTTTGAAACGTTACAATTCACTTCACTGAGGCATTCTTTCTGGACTCTTGTGTATGATAGAATCAGTAATTTTTACCTTCTTTTGAGAATAAGAGCCCAAATGCTGTAAACAGCCATAAAATTTCTCCTTTTACTAAAAAGCATGACAGCTGCACTGAAAAGTATGAGCAAAATACGCAGTCTACAATAACTCTGCACAATCAGGTAGGCAGGAAAAACAATTCCTTGCTTTGCCCGTACGTGGACACACAGTAGAATGTTGCATCTTCAGCAGCCTGAAACAAATGAATCCTCAATATGACCTGAAAGCTGGTGACAAGAAGAAAGCCTCTGAAAAGGATAGTTAATCTTTGGCTTCTGTTAAAGGTAAGTCACCTTCTGGCAGAGGGATGGATTCTGCTCTCTAGTCCCAAAGGTGGGAGTCCTCACAGTCCAGTACCCCAGTGCTGTGACCTAGGTCTTCAAATAGTTCAGAATAACTTCCCCTCACAAAATGAAAAACAAGAAAAATCAGTACAGGGATGGTTAGGGGGAGTGGGAGATGGATTTCTAAGCAAGCAAACTAAAGACTATCAGAAACATTTCCATAACAGGCTGACCACAAACACTTGCACCTTAAAATAGCCAAGGGGAGTGAACCAAATACAAACCTCAGGGCTTTATAGCTAGTGATGGCACACTAGGATGAATCCAAACCTTTTGTTTCCCTTTTGTACTTCACAAGTGATTCTTCTAAAGACAAGCACCTACAGAATCAGCTGGGGCTGGGAATGACACCCATTGCAAAGAATCTGAGTGGCATTTGTAATCAATGGCAAGCAGCAACATGTGAAAGAAGATAAAAAAACTAATGAAAATGTCAATCAAATATTTCAACTCTAGCAAAGGTGGCCTGATGAGAATTTTTATTTATTTATTTTTTTATTTATAAATTTGGGTTCAGATTGATTCCTCTTTGTGAAGCTGTAGTCTTGATCTTATGCCAGATGGACAAGGAAAGAGAAGTATTAGTACAAGAAAACCCTGGTGTTTTTGCAGAAAAACAGGTTGTGATTTCTCAGATTTGACGAAAATGATATGTTTTTCCTCATTTTGACAACGTCTCATCTGATTAGAGCCTAGCAACATGGTAATGGCCTTTACCAGCTGACACAGATGTTAAACAAAAATAAAGGTTGAGAATGTCAAGAGGAAGGGTGCATGACAGGTAACAACAGGAGTGATGGATGAAAAAATGCTTAACAAACTGGCCTCTGGACATAAATTTGCCTTTCAACGATGGCTTAAAAAGAAGTAGAGATGGAAAATCCTACTGACTTTCTCCAAAATTATTCACACAATATAACCCAGAGAAATATAGAAATACATAGCAGCAAATTACTATTTTATTTCCTAAGAGGTTGCACTTGGAAAAAAGGAAAGCATGGGAAAAAACAAAGAACATGGAACATTCTCTCTTAATATTGAATCCAGCACAGAAATGTTGGGCTGTTTTTTATTTCTTTTTTTTAATTTGAAAAACTGTGACCATCTATATATCTTTGTTTGGCATGGTTACATTTTCTAAGGGGTGAGTTCAGTGTACAAGAATTTAAATATCTCCTTTTCATGTTATAATCTCTTTCTCTACTCATTAGGATCTGGTGTTGTGAAACTGTAAGCAACATGTCTAGCACCTCTGTCAGGTGTAGCTCTGCTCCCCTATCCTCCTGGAAAATTATATATATCATTCACAAACATCCTCACCATTTTCAATGCTATCTCCAGCATAAAAGGAAGTATATGTTATCCAGTCCTAACAGTGCTGTATTATTAAATTTTCTATAGCAAAGCTTCAGTAGACTGGAGTATTTTGAGACCTTCAAGAGGGAGGGTTGCTCTTTCTGCCGCTTCACCTGGGAATTGTTCTCTTGTTCTCTGCTTAACTCACTAGTTGCCTGCTCTCAAGTATCTGCATTCATTGCAGCAATAACAAAAGTTTGCCTTTCTACTCTAGGAATTAAAAGCACCTTAAAATATACATGGGTAAACTTCATTAGCCTTTTTTTAAGGGAGCAATTTATTATCTCTGTCAGAGAAAAGTGAAGTAGAGTCATGACATTTTGGGAAGCACATTTTCTTCCTCAGGAGGCAATAGGCATCCTACGCTTCCCAACAAGTCACTAATGCCTAGCACTGGAATCAGCTAACAGTAAGGCAACTCTGTTCTTTGACAACTGAAATAACAGGTTAACTTTCATTTTAAAATACCAGGGGTATTTTGAGCTAATTTTCCATTCAATACCGTCCTTTATAGATAAAGTGTTCACAGCAATCTATTTCCTTCAGATAAAGCAGGTTGCAAAATGAATGTATGCTTGTTAACTGTGCACAGTTCACCATTTGTACAGTTGTACAGTTCATCATTGTTGCGGGTTTAGAGGTTTGGGGAATTGAAAATTAGGTAGAAATATTAATTGTAGCAGTTTTTTTTGCTAAACGCTAGCACATCCACTAAAATCACTTGATTTTGTTGTGAGATAAGGATTAATAGTAGGCAAGGCAGGTTTATACTTTAAAGAATATAAAAAGGAATTTATTAACAGACTTAAAACAAGTAATAACAATGATAATTAGGAATTAGAGCAAAACCTCTTCAGAACACTCTTCCCCCCTCCCCTCCCACACTTCTTTATTTCTTTCTACTGACCAAACAAAGGGTAACATCTTGACTTGTAGTTAAACCACCTCTGGAACAGGTCCCCTCCCAACTCATGTAAGGGAGAGAAGCTTTCTCTTGTTCTATAATGCTGATTTTTTATAGGAAATGCAGTTCTTATGGTGTTAGCTTCCCAGCAAGCAACTGCTTGAAGAAAGAGACTTGCTTGTTTGAGAGAACCCTTCCCATTCTTAGTAGCTTTTCCAGGGCTACCAAAATGGACATATGATGGTCGCTGAGGTACTTCTTAAAAGATGAA
>VZTZ01051319.1:864450-886781 GCA_013400955.1 Drymodes brunneopygia | reverse complement strand
CCCCCACCAGCATGGTGCAAGGGGGGAGAGGAAAGGCACGTCTTGTCAGTACACCGGAAGCCGAAAAGAAAGCTTCTCCAGGTGCTCACCGGGTTTTTATGAGTTTTTTGGTGGCGGAAGCTGCAATAACTGCTTCGGTATACCTCGTTCCCGACTCCACCTCCCTTTTTTATGCCGGGAGGTTTTGATATAAGTTATACCACCACAACCATTTATTTTGTAGATGCAGAAATTTGATTAAAATGATGCTACTTTTATTATGAAAGCTTCAAAAGGGTAAGTCTTAAATGCATCAAAACAAAGCTGAAATGAAATTACTTTGCCTGATCCTTCACTGCCTTGCACTGGTGCAGCCTCATTGACATCTGTGGGATTGCAGAGACAAAGGGGTGCTGTGAGGCAAGGGGAAGGCATAACCTGATCTTGAGCTGATGCCCCCTGTCACAAGTCATGTTTTCTGGGCAAGATGCCATAGAGACAGAAAACATTGCCTAAAACTAGCTCACCACAACTTCCTTCACTTTCTCGTGCTCTGCTGCCTGAAATTTATTATTTTTTTCATATTTTTCCCAAAGTCACTTACATTTCAACCCCTGAATTAGTAGGGTGGTGGGGTTTGTTTATACTGCAGCTGCTGCTCCAGTGAATTTGCCTGCAGTTAACTTGATGGCCAGCTTTGCTCTGAACTGCATGTCATCGATAACAACAAGTGACAATCTTGCCATTACAACAACTTGATAAATTGACCAGGCTTCAAAATAAGTCAGTTTCACCTGCTACAAAATGTGACAGGCTTTCTGGTCTAAATCCCCAGGGTCAAACAGTTCTGACAGAGATCTCAAAGCACACGAGCCGCCAGGCACACCAGACAGGACAGGCTTTTGATGGAGAAGACATTTACAGTCTGGGGGAATGAAGGGTGGGAAGGTGTGGAGTGGTGGCTTTCCCCACTCTTCAGGGCAGTATTTGACCTGCTCTTTTGTGCTGCTTTTAGAAAAAATCAATTCTCAGCATGCCCAAGAGTCCTGTGTTAAGTAACTCGTTGCACCTCATTGCCACGTGCAATGCTCACATCAGGGATGCTCATCAGGAAATGTGGGTTTCTTGAGGAGTTCTAGGGTGGCTTCATCTGAATTTGGATTAAGATGTTGTGCAGTAAAAATGAATGGAATGGGCTGTTTCTGTGTGCAATGTTCTGTGTTTGATATGTGGTGGGGAGATGCCTCTCTATAAATGTGCCCTGATGGGCTTAGAGTCTATGGGATGACCTTGTTCTCTCTTGCAGTGCTAGAGAGGACTGATTAGCACAGACATCATCATCATCATCAGACATACTGTTATAGGTGCTTTTGTTGGCTTTGGGACTTTTTCTGGTTTTTTGTTAAGAAAGGAAATCAGAATTTTTCTTGAAGACAATTTTTTAAATTATTATTTTAGGATATCAGTTATAATTATGCAAATGAATATTCAGATATCTTTATGGAACTATGTCTTTTTTTATTTCACTCTGACCATATCAACTAATGATTGCAGTTCTCACCAAGAAACCCAACCAAGCCCACTGGTAAGATTTCTAAGAGTCCTCCAGGCTTTATTCTGATTTTACAGTCATTTGTGAGGTTCGATATTTAGAAAGTGACAGCAATTTCTGTTCCATTTTAGACTGGGGAAAAGAGTGCAATTTCATTTGTGCATCTAAAAGATTGCTCTATGACTCCAATCCAGTCCTACTCAGCTTCCTTTAGAGGGTATTGAGACAAATAGGTACTTCCAGACCGTGAGGCTGGTGCCTACTGCACAATGTCTGAATCCAAATCGGCACCTCAGGCTTCTGCTAGCACAGCTGTGCAGATCTGGGCTGGAGACAAGAGAAATCCCAGGCAGATTTAGCTATGCTAACATTCATCCTACTGTTGATCTACTTATCTCAGCAAACCTGAGGTTTTTCTCCTTGCACAATAGGCAGCTGTGCTGTTACAAAGGTATGAGCCCTTTCTGCAGGAACTCTTTTCCACATGCTAAAAGTAATGCACTCTTGGGGCTGGCTTTGAAATAGCAATAGAGCTCACTAAAAGGACATCACAAAACTGTAAGTAAGGGAAACCTTGATTCCTTCAGGCAGTGATATTTTTTATGGCTTTTTTCTCTTTCTACTCTTTTTGGCTTTTGTTTCTGATATGAAGAGAACAGGATTAATACAGGGAGAAATGGATTAGAAGCATCTGGGGAAAGTAGCATTCAGCTTTTTCCATACCTGTAGTAATTTGTATCTGCTCTTGTTGAGCATTTGCATGAGAAATGTAATATTTACATGGAGTACAACTCACATTTCTTTCCACTTGCAAAGGAAAGTATATTGATCATATTTTTCATTAAAAATGTATCAGATATTTATGAGAAACATAAGAATTTGATAAGCATCTATGACAGCTTTCAAATAATTTATATGGATGTTATAATTGGTAAGATTTTAAAATCTCAATAGAAATATTAACATAAAATAATACTCTCCACATCGATCAGCTCTCAGAAAAAATGAATTTCAGATACATAACAGTGATCTATTTCTAGCAGAAGATTAATGTACAATACCTGAAAACACTGAACTATCAGGGAACAGAAAAAATTTCATGGGATTTATGTAGTACTCATGATGACCAATACACATTGTTTAAAACAATGAATAATTTTTAACAAATCCATCAACTGAATTTTTTTCATTAGAACTCATCTTCAAAATACATGCCAACATTGAAACACAGAATGGGAAAGGGCCTCAGGAGACCAAAATGCCTCTTTGCTTTATTTCATGGTAAATATACTATGAACACACCTACTGGATATTTGTACGATCTATTCTTACAAAACTCTGGAGAAATATCTCTTGCAGCAATCCCTTCAGAGTCTATTCCCATGCCTCACCCTGGTTTGGATTTTTCTTAGTATTTAACTGGGAGAATCAGAGTTTTTAAACCAAATAATATTTCTACAAATTCCTCTTTTGTTTTTCTATCCTTACAGGCTCTAGCAGAGATATTGATTTTCCTTTTTATAGCCACCAGTTGTGAAATGGAAGGCTGTTGCCATGTCTCCCATTAGCCTTTTCTTTCTTAGCCTCAACAGTTTTGTTTCTCTTGGCCTTTCCCTGCAGGTTACATCTGTTCTTCCTCTTATCTTTCTTGTTGCATTTCTCTTTACAGCAGTTTCCTTTTTTCTTTGTCAATATGAGCCACCCAAAACCAGAGGTAATCACTTGTGCCTTGGTACCAGCACGAGCTGAACTGGAACCATGACTGTGGTTTCTTCTGCCCAGTGCTCCTGTGTAACATCATCTGGTGTGGGACCTTCCTTTTCCACAACAGCATCCTCCTAATTTTAGCACTTTCAGTTTGTGGTGTGCTGTACTCACTGGTTCTCCCCCATGCAGTCAGGTTAGCCATTTGTGCACTTGATTTTCTTTGGTGCCTATTGATCTTCATCTTATGGATTTCAGCGTGGCTTCCCACTTTTTCAATATGCTTTATTTTCAATCCTGTCTTCCAGAGAGCTTGCAATCTTGTCCAGCTTGCTTTTTACACTTAAAAAACCCTAAAAACTAAAACAAAGCAACTTTGTTCTGGTCAACTAAAATCATGAATAAAACCAAAGCCAGGCCAAATACCTGTGGTATAACACTTAAGAATCCTTCCCAGCTTGACCAGGAAGTCAACTGTTCTAACTGTAGTTTTCCATCCATTTGAGAATACATTTCCCTGGTTTGCTTATGAAGCTCTTTTCTAACATTGAGGAACTGGGAATGACCGAAGATTTTTGTCTGCCAAGAGGGTCATGACTGCAGACTCACTTGAGAGTTGGTGGCTTCTTTGGACTTTGGATATTTGCTTTTATGATATACTTGCTTTCATTTAACAATTCAAGGATATCAGGACTTGCTTGTGTTTTTATAGCAGGTCTAGATCTGTTGCTAAAACCAGTGATTTTTTTCCCTCAATGATGTTTAGGTTCAGCCTATCTTTGTGGATCTGGTTTGGTTTTATCTGATGGATTCTACAAATCCTAGAGAATAATAGATTAAAAAAAATTATAAGCAGGTGTATACTTCGTGAAAAAATCCAAACAAGCAAACAAGCCAACCCCCAAAAAATTTTAATTTGAGGAAAAGAGACCTATCATAACTTTGAACTGTATTAGGCATATTTATTTTTTACTGTTAGAACATCTTACATCTATTGATGCTCCTAGCTGCTTTGACATGTAACACAAGGGCCCAACACGTTTGTTAGGCTTCACTTGTCTCATAAATAAAGCTTTCATGTATTGAAAACATGTATCATTTATTTCTGGTATTGTAAGAGTCTTCCATTTGTCTCAGAAAAATAAACTGGCAGTTGAAAAGGATAAATTCATCAGCATGGACTTCAAATCACTATTCTCTTTTAATTGTCCTTTTAAAATATTATTATATTTTCTGAGGCTGGACCATAAATATAGTTTTATCTAGGGCTGGGACATTTTATGCAGGCAAGTTCAGCCCAGCTGTGAGAGAACATTTAGCAATGGATTTGCATAAATGAGCTTGCCTCCAGGCCCACTCTGTCTCCATAGTCATTCTTCCTGCTTCTGCTCATTATCTGCAACTTTCAGCAAGTCTTCGAAATTCTGCCAGGCATGGTCTAAAAGCTTTGTGGGATTGAAGGTTTCCTTGAGAAGTAAGAAATGTGGGAAGACAAAAACAAAGTATGCTGGAAAACTGGGGAAGAACATGCAAAATCTGAAAGAGATGGCAGAACTGGATCCCTGCAGGGCACGTGGAGACAGGGAGTGGGTGGGACCAAGTCTTCTCTGCTGGGAATCTTTAAAAGCATCTCTCCTTCCCATGCCCTTACAGCAATCCCTGAGCCATCACTGCAAGCGTGGGCATGCCTATTCTGAAGGAAGCCAAAGCTGCAGAGAAATGTCATCTCTGATGGCAGCATGAGTGTCCTAGCACAGTTTTAGAGTCTGGCTCCAGGGGAGAGCTTGTTGGGTGCTCACTTGAAGATCACAGCCCTACACTGTCTTGTACAGCAAGGGCGTGTGCCAGGAGGGACGCGTGCTGTGAGACAGAAAGTGCTGCGGGAGCCTCTGGGAGCTGAGCAAGGGAACGTGTTGAGAGGAGAGCATGCAAGGCAGAGAAAAGAAAGACACTCAGACTGCAGGTGTATACTGCAAATTCATTCTCAACATCTTTTCCTGCAGGCTTTTATTAATTCTTTTAAATTCCACTGAAATTTAATACCTATGTGGGAGACATTCATACATGTGCATTGACTGGTGTATTGCAAAAGGAAGAGAAGTTGTTCATATTGTTTCTTCATATAGATTTATTTTTAAAGCATTTGCCCACTCTACTTTAAAATAAAAGTCTGTTAGCATCACACTGCCTGATGTCTATTACAAACATAACTGTCTATTAGTGTTGCATTACATGATGTATATGTCTGGATGCATTTATAAAAGTGCATGCTTGTGTATGTATATCTATACAGATCTACATGCCCCTCTCTCAACATCCTAATAATATACACTGTGTCATTATAAAAAGATTGTATACTTTTTTATATAAAAGTTGTGCTATAAATCTAGGATTTTGTTGTTTCTCCTTAAAGTCAAAAACATAAAATAGATGTTTACTTTTCAGAGATATGCCTTGAAATCTGCAGAATGGAAGGGGACAGGGGAGAAATTTCTCCTCCCAATCCCGCCCTGCTTTAAAAGGTGTTACACTCTTAAAACTCTAAGGTGTCATGTGACAGGAGTACACACAGACACACATCTGCAAAGTCAATAGGACCCATATCAAACAAGCCATGCTGCCCATAGGGTGGAGTGCTCGTAAACCACATCTTAAATAGCTGCAGGTAGCTAGTGTGAACAACATATTTTAAAAATTAGTGTCTGTGAATCAGAAGAAATTTTCATTAAGATTTATTTTATAATCTCTAATTGTTGTGAAATCTGCTTGTTTATATTCTCCAGCACAGTGTGATATCATTTGGTGTGATTCAGTGGAAAAATGTTGGAAAAAATGTGTGGTTTATGCCACTAAGTAAATCAGAGACTTGTGCAGCAGCTGGAAGCTAACACCTGAAGCCATCTGAACTGCACGATCCTCTGTCGCTTGTAGGACTGATTCCTCTCCTCACAGTGGAAATATGAGCACTCAATATGCATTGCACATCAAGTAATTTTCCTGTTTAGCTTCTCTAACTGTTGCATCACATTTTTAATTTTCCTTTCTTTGTAATTTAGTCTAAATAAGGGCTCTGGTATTAAATTAATTTTTTTGAGAGAAAAAATAAGCCCCGCAGAATCAGAGACATGCATTGCCCTCTTTCTAATCAATTTTATAACTTTTTTTTATTAGCTTATCCCCTTGAATGAAATTATCATCTTCAAATGAGAGACATATTAGAGTCTAGGCTGTTAAACCTGCTAAAACTTGTCTCATAGCAGGACTGAGTGGGATTTTCATATATGCCTTTGGCTCTTTGAGTTGTACTAATGCAATGTGTTTTATTTTTCCCTAAGTATTCTCCTGGGAGGTCCTTAAGAATGGTGCAGACAAAGAAGCTTTTATTTTTTTTTTAATCTCTTTTTGCTCTAAGGAAAGGCTACCTACAGCTGGGCACAGCTGTGAGAACAGGCATTTATACCGTACTGACAACAGAAACCTGTCCCCATGGGATAATTCTTTTCCAGGCTCCTGTGATGAGAAGAACTTGTGAGGTCTGGGAAAGCAAGCACAGAAAACATTAATGTGTGTGAAATTGCCAGGTAAAGCAGAGACATCAATCACTGCTCTATTTCTCGTAAGGCTTCTCAGATGTGGTAACTCAGAAGCATCCCTTGATGTTTATATGAATCCAAGCCATCATTGCTGATACAGAGCTACACACATGAATTGCTATCAACAATATTTTATTTTCTATAAAATGTAATAGCACAGAATTTAATTAGCCCATTGTCTCCTATGAACTGTTCTTCTTTCTTAATTTTTGCAAGTTCATGATTGAGACCCAGTCTAGGGCTTGGGGAAATCTGGTCCCAGGGTGAAGTCACTTTACAGAGAGATGGTGATGAGAATTTTCTGGTAAGCAGGGTAGAGAAAAACAGCTGAATGGCAAGAGAGCTTTGTTCACAATATCATTAAAGTTGTAATTGTTCTATAATTGATGATCTTTGGTCCTTGCAAAACTGAGTGCAGAGAAAAAGAGCATTATGGGAACACAATGAATGGGCTCCATAGACACAGAGGAACTACATAAGTGGAAAAGCTTATAAAATGCCCCTGTAACTGTAAAGGTTATGCCCAGGTGTTATTTAGCTTCAAAGAGAAGATGGACTCCTCTGAATAGTATCACACAGATTTTTTTCAAGCAATTCTTTGCCTCCTGTTTTTAATGAGAGTGGATGATCCTCTACTTTTTCTCTATAGCTAAATGTTTTTGTTCTCAGTCCTTAAATATCTGAATTTTTCATAACCATCCATGAATCTTACTCTCACTGCAGCTCAGTCCTAGGACCTGTTACTATCTCCAATTCTTTCTTCCTTGAAAAGCACAGTTAAAAAAATCCCAGGCAATGTGCTTAATGTCCCCTGGTGACTCAGGTGAACCTTGCATGTAGGCATGTATGTGACCTTTCCCCACACAACTTACTTGTGTCATGGATTGGATTTACAGGTTTTGGTTTTATTTCAGCAGCGACACATTTTTGCCTTCGGTGTTTTACCACAGCTGCTGGGTGAGGAAAATAAATCCACCTGGCTGAGCTATTCACCAGCTTTTTTTTTGTGCCTCTCTTTAATGTGGGGCAGCTGTGCTGCCTTATTCTCTGCAGCTGACTGTCCTTCTCTGCCCACCTTATAAAACATGGAAAAATCACCCTTCCCCCATCCAGCTGCCTGGATGAGGAAATGCTTTAAAGGGCAAAATTGCAGCTCCTTCAAACAGTGATTCACAGAAGAACTTGAGCTTTGATTTATAATTAGAGCTCTGAAAACCTTTCATTGCAAAGCTGGGAAGAGCTAGGGAAAAAGCTGTCCTCACCTGTTTCCTACCTCACTTCATTATAAATCTGGTTCATGTCTATCCTCTGCCTCTGTGTTTGCCAAGGTTTTGATGGTGCTGGTGTGAAACAGTTTCAAAGGGAAATATTCTCCTTCTCCATAATTTCAGGACAGAGATTTTTTGCTTCCCTTGAAATTATTGGGATGTTGACTTTCTGTATGACTTTGAAATGGGGCAAAGTTTGTTCTCACTTTTGTCTTCTCCCCTCCTTTTCTCATTCCCTCTCCTGCAATAACAACAAGCGTTATTTCTCTGTTTCACAACCCTGGTGATTTAGGGAGTTTCATGTGGACATGGGCTGAATGACAGTCTGTTCACAAGGCAATCATCTGTGCTTTTGCTCATGAGACACTCTTTTGCAGAACATGATACGTCTACCCAGACCAGGAGAGAAGAAATCTCACTGCTGAGAAAACACTTGAGTTCTCTCTTGGCTTCACTCCCTTGAAGACAGAGTCCACCCAAAAGTAAAAGCTCACCTGTTGAGGATACATTTTTTTTTAATCAAAGGATGAGCATGAGCCTTAAATTCCCTCTCCCTGTGAATCTTTGTACATCTTGATATTTATTTTCTGTTTTCTTCTTCATAGTCTCTGATACCTCCTTTCTCTTGCTCTCTCCTTGTGGTAACCCTGCCCCAAAATAGATCTTAGGCTCCTCAGTGTGGCTTTTCTCCTCTGAAAGAAAAAATCCCTTCTCAAATCTCATGTAAAAATTGGTTGCAGAAATGTGAGATCTCTCAACATCCAGAGGCAGAAGCTGAGAGGAGAAGCATGGGTTTGAAAGAAAATGAATGTATTAGATCTGTGTCAGTTTGAATCAGTGATGCTGTCTATGCCTACATGCCTATGCATAGATTGAAAGCTCTACAGCTTGCTTTCAATCCCTGAACCCCCTGAATTTGTACTTGTAGCATACACTGTATGTATGCCATGCACTTTGTCAAGCCTCTCCACGAGAGCTGATTTTCTGGTGCTAGCACTGGTCCCGTGCAATGGTGTCATGTACAATGCCATGCTCTGATCAGTTAATCCTATTGAGAAGGAAAAGAATTCTACACAGCTAGCACAACTCTATCAAGCTTTTCTTACTGCTTCTAGCAATTAGTTCTCAGGTTTTGGAGGCTAATATTTGTGATTAATACATGTACATAAAAGGTATTATAACTTCTGCTTGTAGTTGATCTTTTTTTTTCCTTTTATTTTTTTAGTTATATCATGTGTCTGGATGTCATGGATAATATTCAGGTATGATAGGGTATTCCTTTAGTTTAGTACTTTAAGAAGCTTAAGAGGGCAGCAGTTTCTCATTTTCTCAGTCATGTTCCATGGATAGTTATATTGGATTAATAAGAAAGATTGATGTGATTTTTATCATTTATCCAGACCTTGTGGCACAGGGAAACAAAAATTTGCAAGTAGGTACTGTATTTTGAGTCAGTTTTTAATATGCAGGTGACAAGAAAACATTTTTCAATAGTTTTAATTAGAGACAGAATAAAAATTTGCCAGATAACCTTAGGTACATATAAAACTGGACTACAAAATCAAGCAAAGAATGAGGAGGAAAATGCTTCCCTGGGAAGTCATCAAGTGTAGGGGACACCTGCCTGTGGTCTACAGCTAAGACACCGTTACTGCTGTATAAAGTTATGTTAAGACTCTGGACATCAGGGGTCAAATATTCCAAACATGAAACTCAAGTTTTAAGGGATAGTGTTGCCTGCAAATACAGGGGTTAATCCTTTTAAGAACAGGAAAGTGGATTAAGTTGACAGTAGAGCAAATGTTTAGTGACCTCTAAGGTCCAGTATTGAGGACAGAGGATCCTGTAATTTTCAGAGTATGGTGTATGGCTTATAGCAAGGTCTGTGATGGATCTGGAAGGCTGGGAGGAGGAGGAAGAGGAGGAGGAGGAGAAGGTCTTCTCTGTGTCCCTACCACCGTGCAGATAATGGCACTGGAGATGGCAGTGTTTGTTAGCCTTCTCTTGAAATCAGGGGTGCAGGTTTCCAAGCGGAAAGTTGGGGATTCACAGTTTTGCTCTCTAGATGGAAACACTGAGCAGGGCTTAATCAATCACATGACAGGCATTTCAGGTTTATTAACTTGTTTCCAAATGTGATCACCAATGGACAAAGCAGAACAAAGTGATAAAGTGGACTTGATTGGCTGGGTATAAAATACATGTGAACAGACCATTAAAATATTTCAATGTGGCTAAATGTGTGCAACATTTTTATAACAGATATAAACTCTACATACAATGCAAATATCAACTTCCATGCCCTACAAAAGTAAATCAGCATCCAATTCACTGTTTAGCACATGGACCATTACATAAATGTCCATAAGGATTTTGATTTGTGGTTTGTCTTCCAAGAAGTTGGAAAATGAAGACCTGTCCAGTAGAAGAAATAAAAAAGTTGTTTTCTATGAAACCACCTGTCTCTCCAGTAGTTCTACCAGAGTCTCATGAATAGATTTGGAAAGTTGAAATTTGACTACTGTATTCTTCAAGAAAGGTCTAAATGGCAAAGTTTTTTTGTTGGCTTAGAAAAAAAGAAAAAAAAAAGATGTGACTTTTCTGGAAGGCTGGAGCAGATTATCAGCAGCTTAATAGCATCATCAGTCATCATCATCATCATCATCACCATCATCATCATCTTCACAAAAAACCTTTATCACTTCTTCACTCTACCTTTCCATTGAATTACTGAAACAGCTCACTATATATTGACTATTATTTCTTCAAATTCTGATTTAACTGTCCTCATAATCTGCTATAACCCAAATATTCTGAATACTGATATCCCAAATCTTTCAGAATATGTAACCCTTCAGCATCCAGAGGTAAACAGTAAATTCTTGTATTCTGTAAATAATAAATTCATAAATTACTTATGAAGTAAACAGTAAATTCTTGTATTGCCTTGACAACACTAAGGAATGGATGTAGAATTTGGTTTTACAGAGGCTTCAAATTGAGTGCTGAGCATATTAAAATACCTAAACCCCCCTCCAATAAAACTGAACCAGTAAAAAGTTAATTTTATACTTTCCAAAAAATCTGAGCAGTAGGTAGGTTTAGGGGAAAACAGTGGATAAGAAGAGGCTTTAATGAAGGCAAAAATCAATTCCTGATAACACTGTTCCCCTTTCCCTCTTTGGAGCAGACTGCATTGCCATCACTGTCAGCTGTCAAAGCAAAGACTGTCCTACGAGCTGTAACATCTCCCATGTGCACATCACTAATTATCTGCAGCAGGGAAGCATGTTCAGATTTTAACTACACAAAATAACAACCCAAGCGTACAGATTATGACACAAGACAAATTTTAATGTCTTAGAGTCATAAAGTTGGTAGCTGTGGCATTCTCCAGCCTACACAGAAAACAAGGTGAATGTTTTGCAGTGCTAATGGTTCTTATGATTTCCAGGTATCCCAGGGGCATCGCAAAGGGAGCGTGACATTTACTGCAGCTCCTTGAACTAACCACAGCCTGGGCATCACTGATGTTCCACTTAAGGGTATAAACAGTGCACAGGTTTTCTGCACGTAAGAGGATTCCTAATGAAGTATGCTCCATGGGAAGTAGATGTAATTAAACCCCATTTGCAGATGAAGGAAGAGAAGCACTAAAGGATGAAATAACTTGTCCAAACTCAGAGTGATATGTAAGAAAATCTGGCAGATATGTCAAAAATCCCCCCTACAGTCATTAACATTTTTTCTAGAATCGTTGAATCACAGAGTGGTTGCACTTGGAAGGGACCTTTGGAGGTCATCTGGGCTAGTCCCTCCTACTCAAGCAGGAAAGTCCACAGGAAGCTCCTTAGGACCTTTTCCAGATGGTTTTTCAGTATCTCCAGGGATGGACACTACAATCTCTCTGAGAAACCCATGGCAATGCTCAGTTTTCCCTACAGAACAAAAGCTTTTCCTTATGTTCAGATGGATCTTTGTCTTATCTGTTCTTTTATCTCCATTCACCAGTTGTCAGGACAAATGCCAGATAGACTGATGAACACTGTGGCTCTTTGGTACCTTCACAAAATAGGAACAAATTCAGTGGCAAGCTGTCCATTTCCCCCATGGGAGAAAGAGGATGTGATAGTTCTCCACCTTGGCCTTCACGGCCAGTGAAGACATGCAATATGAGATTTTTCTCATCATAAATTATAAAATCTTGATCCAATTCCCACTCTACTGTCTGTGCTGTTAATCAAGGCCTGGTCAGTATAAAGATCTGTACTTCCACACTGTATACATCTTACTTAGGTGAGCAGGTCTCTAGGCAACTTTCCCTTCTCATCAACATAACTTCATTGTATTTTTCGGTCTTTAGTCATAAAATCACATTGCTTTTTCTTGATTCATCACTGCAAATCTTTTAAACCTATAAACATCCTTCACACCTCTTATTGCCTCTCACCTTGACTGGTGTCATTTTTGTTGGTGCTTTTGTCTTGATCCGTATCAGGAATGCAACATGCTGCTGTGAGAATCATCTTAATTGTTCCTTAACACTTCAGTATTAATTTCTTCATGTTGTTCAGTGACACAAGTTCTTGTTATATCTGAGATACCAAGAGAGAGGAATAAAGGGAGCAGGAATTTGGTGGAATATTTAGAGTTGCAAAACATTCACACTCTGCCTTCTGACTCTCCAGAGTATGGTCCTCTCACCCAGTACTCTTCTTGCTTGAACTCTACTATTTACTTATTGCTTCACACCTTATTTCATGGACTCAGCCCCTGTTCTCTGTTGTACATAATGAAAATTATTACCTCTCAAATCCGTTTTTTTAAAAATATGACCTTTACGATATATTCTGTCATCCCTTTGCTTGTTTCTCCCCTTGATTATTTCCCCCATCTTTTTCCCCAGTGATGACTCAGTTGGTGAGAGCACCCTGAAAAGGTGCATAAAATGGCTTTCAAGAACTCAGCCTAGTGAAAGCATTCTGTAAATATCTGAATATGGCTTTAGACATACTTGATCCCAGCATGAGCCACTGGGAGGAGAGAGACAAGTGAAGCAAGTCTCTTTGCTGTTCCTGAACTAAGAAAGCCATAGAAAGCCTCTCTGTTCAAGTGGAGGGAAAATTCCTATATGGCAGGGAAAATATGGGAATATGATGCCATGCTTTACAGTCACCATGCAGGAATGGTGATTTTAGTGTTTGGAGGGAAGTGAGAAAATATTCTAAAATCTTTTGTGGGGACTGAGAGAGGAATGTGCTTCACATTTTGTTTGACTATAATTGCCTAATGTATTGGTGCTCGAGCTGTATACCAGAAGTAAGCTGATCTATGGACCTGAAGGAAGTTCCTTCTTGGAGACAAAGGGGAATACCATTGTCTGGAGATTAGTCTTTAACAGTGATCTTCCCTCTGGAGACAGTGCCGAAAGAAACTGGTGATTAGGACTTATTTTTGTGAAAAACTGAATAGAGGAGGTAACCACTTGCCAACAGGAAGAGGAAGGATGAGACAGTGAGATACAATATGCTTTTTGTCCTCATTGGGTCAATCAAAATTTGATACCCCAGTTTCCTCCTTTTATTAAAATTACAATAGTGAGCTTTCCTTTACACTTTGAAGAACAAGATCTACAGATTAAAAGAGCTATTATTTTTGTTAGGCATTCATAAGATAGGATTCTTCTTCAAATATATTTTCATGCACATTTCTTTTATTAGTTGTCTTTTTTCATATTTTTTTCTTAAGTATCTTTTCCTCTTATCCCTTTTGTTCCTCCTAAGGTCTTAGATGGCAGCATTTTTCATTACATTCCCTGGTTTTTTAATCTCTTTGTCTCCATTTATGTAAATTTGGCATGTGAACATGGAGTTATGAAAATCCTTGGAGCCTACTTTAAAGTCTCATGAAGGTCTAATTAAATGTTGCACACTGGGAAAGACATATTTTCCAATGTATGCGAAAAAATTAAATTGATTGACATGAGCAGTAGGCCTCAAATCCAGTATTTCCTGACATAATGCATTCCTGATTAACTCAAATTTCAAAGTGGCTTCCTTTCTGTTGTACATGGCATGTGACTCCATAACTGCCCTATTTCTTGTTTGTTTTGTTCATTACCGATGTGAAGACCAAAACTAAATGTAAACTATTTTACTTTTCTTCTGGCCCCAGGCTGTTTGGTGATTGTTGTTATTATCGTTATTTCTACTATTGTCTTTTTTTTGCATGTTAAGGCACTGGTTTTTTCTCCTGCTGTAAAGACAATGAACGGTGAATGCGGAGAGGGCCTCTAGGTGAGATCATCCCTTTACCACAACAAAAGTAAATCTCCTAAATCTAACTGAAAATTCACCATCAGCTGAGATCATCCATCAAATGTGACAGCAATGCAGAAAAAAATAATTCTGACTCAACTTGCCTAATTCAAATAATCTGATGTAAAGATGTTGTTTGTCCCTTCATTACCATCTCAGACAAACTGGGATTTTGCTGGAACTCAGTCTACCTTTTTACTGTTAAACATAATCTCCAGGGGCCATTTTTTGGCTTGTAGTGCAATGGCACAAACTGTCTCCATCCACGCTTCATAATACCTGTGGGTGAAGTCACATTTTGGCCCTGGAGGGATCAAAACCATCTGGAATAGTGTTGGAAGATTTTTTACAGAGATGGGAACCAAAATTACTGAGAGTAAGTACAGGAGAAAGTCCCTGGTGTGCTCTGCCACCTGAGCGGTGTGCTCCCCCCTTGGTTTTTGTCCCCCAGCCCCATGCCTCTCTGTCACACTGAAGAGTTCTAGTGAGCCAAACCCATCTCAGAGCACCCCTTACAGCGGATGATTTCAGAGCAATCAGATGGCTACATATTTCCCCTAGCCTTCTTATCTTTCGGGATTAAAGTCTCAGTAGGAGGTTTTGTCAGTGATTGTATGCATGCTGACTCCAAAAAAATCTGAAGACTTCTGCTCAATAGGATGCTCTGCCTCAGAGCTCACTGATAAGTGCAATAGCTTGTTGTTGCTATTGGTTGTTTGGACAGGCAAGGAGATCTGGGTGGAGGAAACAAGTACTGTAGCCTGAAGAAATTACTCTGCAGGAAATGTACCTTCTCCTGCCCCAATTAAATTCCTTATCAGCTCTTCAATGTCATATGGGGAGAGTAAAAGAAAGTTTAGATACCTTCAGCCATTTGTCTTGGTTCATATCTCCCACTGAAGGTGTGGGAATGGTGCTGTGGAGGGAAGCCTTGCAGGCTGGTCATGAGCCATGATGAGGAGAGCTCTCCTCCCACCTCTGGACAGGTGTCTTTGTGCTGTGCATTGCAGGAATGTGCTGCCATCTAGTCTGCAGGATAAGCATTCTAAATTTTTATAATTGGATAAAAGTTGTTGGCACTTTATGAGCAACTAAAGCTGTTTTAGCTGAACTGCTGAACTTGGGGTCTAAATAAGTAATTGCATTTATGCATAACACTAATTTTCATGCTCTTGCAAGCTTCTTCCCTTTCACCCCTAATCTGCAAGGCATCTTCAGCCGACTCTCTGTTCCACACTGGAGAAGCTTGCATATCAGTATTGGCTGAAAAAAATATGACATGAAGTTTATGATCCTTCAGATCAAATCTCTTGACAAACATTATACAAATCCTGCTCATCAATAATAAAAAGACCTGGGTTTAGAGGTCTGCAAGATGAAGGTAATATATAGGAGAGGGAAGGAGAGAATTCATAGAAATTATGAGGCCAAATTCTGCTTGCAAGGACCGCAAAAACAAAGATGAATTAACATGTAAAGGATTTCTAGAAGAGTAGCACTGCTATTCTAATATTCCAAATCAGTTAGACTTTGCACTGTCAATGTTAGAGTTTATGAACAAACAGAAGAGACCAATCTGTAGCGGCTAGAAAGAGATGTCTGTTTCCCTTTGGTTTTCAGACACAGAAGTGGCTCTCAGGGAAAACCTTGCATTAGGATTTTTGCTACAGAAAAGTCACAATTTCTTTGTGAATTGGTATCTGTGGCCAGTGTTGTATGAACTTTAGAAAAAATTTACAGAGCACATTTCATTTTTCTGGAAACAAGGCTTTGTTAGTCTGTGATGGTAGAACAGAATTCAAAACAGTCATTGAAGCTGCATGGGAGCCCACTAGAAAGCTCATATAACATTTTTGCAGTGGGAAAGAGTACATATCTGTGCAGAATCATACTGGACAGGTGTAAAAACCTGTCTCCCCTTTCATGGCAGGTTCACACTGTTTTTCTATCATGATGGAAAAATCTGGCCAGAGTTTGGGTTTAGTTGTTTGAACCTGCTTGAGACCTGTAAAATGTACATCGTGTTTAAAATCTTGTCAGTATGGCCATCCAAGTAAGAGAGTGCCAGTCTTCTGCTTCTTTCCATCTGACAGAAAGTTTTTCAATGGGGGATTTCAGTTCTTTTCCTATTGGTCCCACTGGGACCTAGAAATATTTTTGGCATAATGGATGTGATGGCTAGTTTGAAAACCTTGTGAAATCTAGTATTGCCAAAAGGTTCAGTTTCATGGATGTCATATTTAATCTGTCACCTTAGCTTTTCTTTATTCATAAGAATTTTCAACAATTGTGTATTCAGAATGTGAAAGGTAAAACTCTCAGCTGAGGGTGATTTCCTTCTTTTCCAAGCAATATCAGATCTATTAATATCAGCAGGAGTCACCATCTTGAATTAACTCAGAATGTCACTGCATTTTGTTTATTCTTCTCACATTATTAACAAGGAAACCTCAAGGTAAAGACAAAGTTCCATTGTACTTTGAGGAAAACCCATGCTGTGGAAGTAAAAGCACTTAAAGAAATAGAAATGTATTGGTTTCACTTTTCAGAGGGGGATCTAAAGCATACAAAAAATATATACAAAAGCTCAAGCAGGAATTGGGCAGTGTAGTGCTGGAAAGCAAACCTCTATTCCTGAGTCTTATACCTCCATCCTAACCATAAAAATAGTCTTCCAGCCTCAGTCAGGTAGCTTCATGCCACACATTTGAAGGCACAGTGCCAAGAGAAGAGCATTCTCATGTATTTCTTACCTTGTTGAAAACACATGGTGCAGCTCATGCATTTCCAGTTGCAATTGATTTCACTGAGCCCTGATTGAAATCCAGTAACTCCTTGTGGCTCCAGTGCACTTTGGAATGTTTTCTGAGCTGTCTGTGGCAGGCAAAACCTTGTCATTTCCATCTGTGTCTGGCTTATCACAACTTCTACACTTCATGAGAGAGTCTCATTTTCATTGCTAGACATGTTTTGAAAGTGTCTTCTCATACTGAAAGCTGAGGCCCATAATGGACTTCATTAAGGTAGAACTGTTTTCTCCTAAGAGGCTTCAAAACATTTTTCTCTGTACTTCATGCTGCTTTATCTGACAGACAGGCATGCCCTTATACAAGAGGGCATTCTATACATAGAGATTTGACACTCAAAAATATTTTAAATAAAATATCAAGTAAAATACAGCTTTCTAAACTATAGTCTGCCTGTCACTTCTCTTAGTCCATTAGTTCTGAAAGGTACAGAAAGATGGGTCTTTTTTTTCTCCTTCCTTGTATGCAAGTTCTATTTTTGAAGTTTATTCTAAAATCATGTTAACAGGGAAGAGATTTTTAGATTATTTCCCCTCTGCTTCCCCTTCCTTCCACCAAAGCATAGTATTTGTTTATGGTTTTATCCTCAGATTTTAGAGACATAAATGAACTTCTGAACTTTCAAGATATCCTGATCTCTATATGAGGCTGAACTTTCCAGCTTGATTGACATCATCCTCAAACCTCCATCTCCATCTTTGTGCAGCAGAGATGGTTCTGACTTCTGTGGCTCAGTGCCAAACCATGAGGAAATACTCTAAGGAGGGGCTGAACACATAAGGCTGGTAGAATGTGGAATTACCCTGTTACCATAAAAAAGAAAGCCTAGAGAAGCTGGAGGCAATAGTTTCACTTATGAGAGCAGTCCAGATGCCGGTGTTCATAATTCTGTGTCACTTTTCTTGCCATCCCCCCAAAACATTTCCTTTGCTCAGTAGAGACAGTTTCCTCTTGTCATTCCCCACTGTAGTAGCAAAAACCAATTAAGTTTTTACAGGTAACTAAAAGGACTATGAATTGGCAACTAAAATCACAGGGCACAGGATCTTTTCCTGAAAATGAACTTCTCCCTCAGTGATCAAGACAGCCCTGGACATGCCTGGATATGCAGAGAAACAAGGATGGCAATGGACCATGGAAGTTCTTAAATTAAAAAAATCTTTCTTTCAGTGATTCAAACAATAATCCAAAGACTTTACTTGACATGCTAATGTGACTCTTTCAGATAAGCAGGTTAATCCATTACTGCCAGAGAAGAAAAGTTAACGCTGTTGATTTTTTTCACACATCCTGCTCAGCATCAGCAAACAATAGACAGTGGATGAATTTTTCACGATGCTCTCATCTGTTCATCCATTTGACTTCTCAGTACTGGGAACTTTAACAGGACTATGCTGGTGTCCCAGATGTGTGGGAATAAGTGAGACTGTGCCCCAACTATCAGTTCATCATCTATGAGGGTCTGGGGAGGTGAATATTTGGAGAATCCTTCCTGCCACCCATAAAAATATTAGCAGCAAATGCAAGTGCATGCAAGCTAGTTCACAGGTAGAAGAAAGGGATGGACAATTCAGGTTTATGGTGGTATAGAAGGAGGCTTGAGACAAGTATGTGCCATTTTCTGTTGTGGAGACCTCTTCTTGGATATAATATTTGCCTTATTAAAGGAGATACTAGTTTTTCAGATGCCTTAATCTGTGACCACCAGTTTTGCTACTACCCTTTCAAACAATGTCAGTCTTCTGCCTTCTCTCAGTTACTCTCTTCCTCCAGCTTGCTCAGCCATCATTAACAGTAATCAATGAAGGGAAGAACTGTCACACCTGTGATTGAAGGGAATGACACAGGTACTACTCAGTCTTTGGAAGCCCAGCTTTAGTGAGACTCATGTGGAGAGTGCTGCTCATTGCTCAGTCAGATGCTCTCTTCCTTGTCAGTCATTCCCTACCCTAAAATCATGGCACACTGAGAAACAATTGAGGTTTTGTGCTGTTTGAACATGACGTTGCTTTGGCCACTAAACAACTCCTGCAGAATACATTTCCCATTTCCCTGCCTTTGCATACAGTCACACACACAGAGAACACACCACGCACCAAGCTACAGGCATTTCAGCCTCACAGTGCTGAAATCACCCGCTCCCACTCCCAGATTTGCAAAGAGTAACTAGCTGTACAAAATAAATGACTGAATAAAAGAGGGAAATAACTAAGCTGTCCACTTGTAAAGTACTGGTCTATGATCGAGGGCAGCTGAGTTCAGCTCCCAGCTTCCCAGTTTCCAAGATGAGGCACTCTTCACAGATTATTCTGAGCAAGCTACTGCCATGCATGGGTTTTTGATCTTCTCTAAATGAGCTAATGCTGTTCTTGAGCACAGTGCAGCCCTGCCTGTGTAGTCAGCCATGCTTGAAACAATTAGAAAAGCTGGACTGATTTAGTCTGTATGGAGGGCATCCAGGCCTGGACTAATGTGGGCTGTGATGCTCAAGGCTCAGCCGACCCATCAGTTTACATACAGCTACTTAGAGTATGCCCAAAAAGCAACTTCATTGCTTTAGGATTTTTTGTCTGTTCTATGTCTACAGGGAAGTCATGTATTCCAAATTCTGAAACAATATGAATTAGGGATTTAAGTGTCTGGACTATTTGTAGAGATGAAGTGTAATCTTATGTCTCATTGACTTAGCTGTGGACATTCACCGAAAACAGAAAATGAAACCAGGACACTTTGTGTTTATTTTACATCTTTAGGCTTACCCTCCCCAGCAATGATGAAGACTTCATCTAAGTCTGTGAATGTTTGAGATACTCATATTGAAAGATCTGCATCTCAAATCTTACTATAGAGAGCTCATTATTGATTTATTGATATTATTTATATTAGAAATTATTTTCTGCCTCAGTATCATGGAGATAGGAGATCCTTTGTATGCAAACAGTAGCTGAATTTTAATGACCATACTTTGTCCTCAGTTTCACTGCTGGAAATCAGTAGTAACTGTTAAAGTTGCCAGAGCATTTATGACTTTATCTTAAGGCAAATGAGAACATAATGTGGCGTTTTGCTGCCTAAGTGGAAAGTTATATACTTTTAAACAGGGTAATTTAAGGGAAAAGGTAGGTTAATGCTGACAAGTAATTTTTATATCACACCTAGTAATATGCTTCACACTTTTACACTTAAAATGAAACATGTGACCCCAGAACAGTGGAACTACTTGGCCATATGGGATATAATAATTTTAGAGGTGAGAATGGAACAATGGAATCCAGGCCAAAGTTGAGAAAACGATTATTTCAAAGAAGATTTTGAAATTACCTTTTAAACTGTCTTTGGTTTAAATGACCAGGATCAGGCAGTCCATCTCATTTTATCTGGTGGAGTAGGGACAGCATGAATTTACATTTGAAGTTCTTACAGAAAACTGCTCGTGTATCTTTTCTTCCTTTACTCTTGTGTGTGTTGCTGTCTAGTGCAGGCACACCCCTGATTTAGGAAAGTGGTTGGATTATTTTGAATTATGGGACACAGATGAGAAATTACAGGTAGGATCTTTGGGTTTATGAGAGCAAACCCAAGAAGTGGTTCTGTGTGATACAACCCCCTGTCACCATCCTCCAAAACATTTTACATAAAGTCCGCAGTGACAAACTCTTGTTCCGCTTTCTCAGATGTGTTTTCCTCAAATGGCTTTCCCATGAAGAAGGTTTTAACAGCTATCATGGTTATTATATAATTATATTTAGTTATGTACTGGAGTAGGAAATAAAGAAATAATTGGAATAGAAATTCTATCTAATTCTATCTGTTCTAGACAGGAAAAGAATAGAAATTCCTGAGAGTATTTAATCTGACCAAGGATATTAAAGGGCAAAGAGTTGTGGTCAACAGCTTGATGCCAAAGTGGAGAGCAGTGATGAGGGGGAGAGCAGGGATGAGTGGCATTCCTCAGGGATCAATATTGGGACTGTTGCTGTTTAGTATCTTAGTTGGTGACATGGACAGTGGGATCAGTGCACCCTCAGCAAGTTTGCTGATGACACCAAGATATCATTCATGCTGGGGGGAAGGGATGCTGTACAGAGGGGCCTTCATAATCTTGAGAGGTGAGCCTGTGTGAACCTCAGGAAGTTCAACAAGGCCAAGATCCTGCTTGTGACTTGGGGAAATCCTGACCAAAAATACAAGCTGAGTAGAGAACGCATTGAAAGCAACCCTGTGAAGAAGGACCTGGGGATGCTGGTGGATGAGAAGCTGAACACAACCCAGCCATGTGCGCTCACAGCTCAGAAAGTCAGCTCTGTCCTGGGCTGTGTTCAAAGCAGCGTGGCCAGCAGGGTGAGGGAGGGATTCTCCCCCTCTACTCTGCTCTGGTGAGATCCCTCTCATGTCCTGAATCCAGCTCTGGAGTCCCCAGCATAAGAAGGACATGGACCTATTGGAGCAAGTCCAGAGGACACCACCAAGTTAATCAGAGTGCTGGAGCAATTCTCCTGTGAAGAGAGGATGGGGGAGTCGAGCTGTTCAGCCTGGAGAAGAGGATGCTCGAGGAAGACCTTATAGCACCTTCCTGTGCCTAAATAGGGCTGCAAGAGAGATGCAGAAAGACTTTGACAATGGCATGGATTGATAAGACAAGGGGGAATGGCTTTAAAATGACAGAAGGTAGGTTTAGATTAGTTATGAGGCAGAAATTCTTTACTGTGAGCATGGTGAGGCTCTGGAACGGGCTGCCCAGGGAAGCTGTGGATGCCCAATCCCTGGAAGTGCTCAAGACCAGGTTGGACAGGGCTTTGAACAGCCTGGTTGTGTGGAGAGTGTCCCTTCCCATGGCAGGTGGGTTGGAAACCACACGATTTTTAAGGTCCCTTCCAACGCAAACCATTCTATGTTACTATGATTATATTTGGTATGGTGGTGGGATCAAGCCTTCACAGGGCCCATTAGGGCACACATAACAATTGGCAGTCCTAAGTCCTTTGTTCAGAAAATAATTGCAAGTGGCTCACATTCTTGGAAAATATTTTATTTTTGCTGCCTTGAAAAGGCAAGAATTTAAATGTTTTCCTGATCTGTGGCCAGAGGGCCTACTCCAGAATCCTCCCCCC
>VZTZ01051319.1:815007-864437 GCA_013400955.1 Drymodes brunneopygia | reverse complement strand
CTACCCCAAATCCCCCCCCCCCCCCCCAAATCACTGCCGAATCACTGTTTATTGCATGTCTATTGAAAAATTGAAGCAATCTTTATTGTTCAGCAGGAATGAGAGTGCTATATAATCAAATTAGAGCATGGCAAACACTTCAAGAAAGTTTTTGTGAAGAAATAAATTTATTCAATTTATTTCTGTTAAGATTAAGTGCAGGTCTCTTGTGTATTCACTTGGTATTACTACCTGATTATTTTGCAACTGGCACAAACTTGAAAGGCAAATTTCAAAGCCACATGCATACATTTTTACAAAATTCAGAAATTTAAATGCTTACATGCTAATATTTGCATTGCAAGTGATCATCTAATCAAGGAAAATGAATCCTTAACCTTTCTAAGATATTCAGGTTGAACTTCAAAATATTTGTGATCAATCTTAGACTTCAAAGGATTCCAAATAATATCATTACAATACAAGCATTTCTGAGGCAAACAAAATTTCATTATAAGTATTTAGCTAGCAGGTTAAGGAAGTTCTTAACATATACACCAAATAATTATAACATTAAAGCATACATATAAAATCTCCCCAATATGTTGCCACTATCAAGATGTAAAAAAGAGAAATGAGAAATAGAGAAGTGTCTTAGTACATAAAATTTGCTTATTATTTTGAGTCTAGTTTTCTACCCCTGCTGACATCTATTCTTCTTTATTTTTGTGATTCTAAGTTTAAATTTCTTCAGGCCATACAATATCCATCCATGTCCTTTGGGAGCTTATTCTTCAACCTATTGGACCAGAAAAGAAACATTTTTTTCCAGATTTGCTGAGTGAATTTTCCTCTGCTCAGTATTATTCAGTGACAGTGGATTATATTTCCTTTTGCAGTCTTAAATGATTTATTTTGTCCTTGTTATTTACAGTCTTTGCCTGGCATGACCTCCTTTTATCCTCCTATTCAGTTCTTTTAATATTTTTTTTCATGAGTCCATCTGTCTCTTAATCATTTGTTGTTGCATTTCTCGGAGTCCTGTCCAATTTACTGGCATCTTTCATGCTCTAAAAGGCTTGTGACTTTACACAGTGTTTTTAGGGCAGGCAAACCCTTCATCGATTTAGTGCAGCCTCTTTGGTACAATGCTCTTGGCTCTCAAATACAAAACTACCTTTATGTTCAAGATACCTTCAAATTCCAGTGCACAGGCATCTGTGACATAGGGGAAGGAATGAACTGACCAGAGGGTCTTTGCCCTCTGGGGCCTCCCTGGTCAACATTGGGATGAACATCGTGAACAGAGTAGTGCATCAACCCCAATCTTTGGAATGGCTTCACTTTACATTCCCTTTTTCTCCATTTTCTCGTCAGCAAGTCCTTCCAATTATCCCCTCACCAAAGAAATAAAACACCGCCTTTTTTTTTCCACTAGCACTCTTTTCTTCTGACTGTATAATTTTTTTATTTAATTAGTAATTATGGCAAGGCTGCCCTGACAATTCTTATTTTGGTTATCAATTCTGCCAAATTTGCACCTCCCAGCTGTTGCATATAATGTTCTCCAGTTTTACATGCACTACCCCTTAGGCCTGTCCCAGGTCAGGATGGGCCATAGGCACGTATATTACTCCCCTTTTGTTGCCTGTGGAATGTCACAGTTCCACATTTTGTTGTCTTGTTAGGAGCACTGTGCTTCAGAATTAGCTATCTGCACACCTCCCTTTGCACATTTTATTATGGATATTACAACATTTTCTGTAATTTAAGATAGCAAAACTGGGCATTATGACAGAGCTAATAATCTATTATCTACAGCATTGTCTACCTCCTTTGCTATCATTCCCTCTGGAGAAATTCAGCCCTCTTGCTGGTGCAACACAATTTTCATAACATTCAGCTCTGGCTTCCCTGTTCTGATCATCAAAATTGTAGTGATGTTTTAGAAAAGTACAATTGTGGAAGGTCTGCACCAACAGCCATCAACTTGGTAATTTTCAGTCACTGTTAATTTGGTCCATCTGACGAAATTATTTTTTTAATATAAATTAGGTGATTTTAGGGTTACAGATAGTGATGACATGATGATAAATGATGGTGAGACACTGGAGTTCTTGTCCAGCTCCAACAGCTATTCTTCATTACCATGGGCACTTTTCTCCATTTCTACAATAAAATATGAAAGTTATATAGTCCCCAGAGACTCTGAGATCTCTAAGGAGGCGGTGTGAGAGATATTCAGAGTAGCTACTGTTGGAAATTTCTTTAAGACTCCCTGTCACTCTTGCATTCTAATTGTAGCCAGCATAAGACAGTTGCTGATTCATGCAGCCTTCATGGACATGCTTATGGTGGCAACATGCAAGAGGACCCATGCCATTAACAGGAATACCAGGATTTCTGGAGGGGTCAAAGAAAAGGGTGGAGGATGTGACAAGAGCTGAGACTAAGCTGTTCATTGCTGAAAATCCTGAACACTCACAAGACAGAACATTCCTCTTCTGTGCCACACAAGACAAATATATGGTAAGCTGGTATTTTATGTTTTAGTTTATATCCTGGTATCTTTTGATGAAAAAATTGAAGGTCAGCTCTGACTCAATGGATAAGACTTCAGTTTTCTTGTGCTGCAGTGAGAAACTTCCCTTCACTGCTAGTTACTGTAACAAATCTCACTTTTGTGAGCCACTGTCTGTCTCATTTCGAAAAACAAAGAAAATTATTTTAAGTTCTCATTCCTTGGCTTTCAGTTTATCTCAGAACTCCCATGAATTAGAACTTTTAAATGACTAAAATAAGTAAATGATAATTTCTTATTCGAAACAGTGTTTTAACTATGATCCATGTTGGGGAATGTATATGTTAGTGTAATAGAAGTATTATACTTAAATTAAAAAGAAAATTCTCTGTATTTTCTTCCTTTGGATAGGCTCTCTCACATCCTGCATCCCCACTCTCAGTGTATATGCAGAAACATACTTTTCTTCTGCTGCTGGTTCTGGCAGGGACTTTTAAAGATGGATTTTCTTTCTTTTCCCATGGGAGAGTGCATATATAAAAGGAAAAGATTTTACAAAAGAAGTCTTTGTAAGTGGGTAGTAGATAACCTGATGGCTTAGCCTGTAAGATATTGTATTAATACTCTGTGGAAAAAAGAAATACTGTGAACCTATTTTGCTCTTCTTAGACCAAGAAAGACACCACTGGCTAATAAAGAGAGAAAAATAAGATACCTATAGGCTGATACTGTGGTCTAGAGAGGTTTACATTGTATTAGAACTCCGATGTCCAGAAAGGAAGGACAATATTTATTCCTTCCCCCCACTGAAAGGAATTGTCTTCTCTTAATGTCCCTTGCAACCTAATTGATAAATCCTTTCTCCTCCAGCCTAGTTTCACTAGTGGTTAGTATGTATGTCACATCCCTAGCATTTGCTCTCTGTGCTGAAGTAGAGAAATATTCAGAAAATGAAAAATTACTGAAGACAAGAAAGATTGTGAAAGGTGAAAGAATCTGCAAGCTTATTCCATTTACCTGGATCTCCCAAGAGTGCAACATTTGAATGGATATGTGAAGATTTTCTGGAGGCATTCCAGCATGACTGGGTTTTGCTTAGACAGAGATCAGACACTGATGCATTTCTGTGCTGATCAAAACCAAAAAATAATGTAAGTGGGAGGTAAAACAAGTCTTTGTTTTTGTTTGTCAACCTCAAAGCAGCTTGAAGTTTGGCCTGAATTTTGAATAAATATTCAGCTTTTGTATTTTATTAATTCAGAGCAGTTAATCTAGTCTTAACAGCACATTCCACATTTCCATATAAAAGAGAAGAATTCTGAGGCATGCCCTCCCTACATTTACTCTGTTTTTTGGCTGCCAGAAGATCTGGAATAATTAACAGCTCCTTATTTTCTTCTTATTTCTTCTCTTTTTCTGTCTGGATTTAAAAGATTGGTGCATCCTCTCTTGTGATTTGTTTTTCTTTACCAGGCTGTGTACTGGATACAGAGTAAAACTGCAGGGTGAGTCTGGGAAGGTGTTTTGTTCACTGGAAACATGTGAGCAGCTAACTGCAAGGTATTCAGGGAGACTCCTGGGACAGGGTCCCACACTGGGTGCTGGGAGTACCCACTGATTATTGTACACTGCAGGTATTGGCTTCATTTTATCTGGCAGATTATTGCTGCTGCCTGCAGTAAATAAGCCAAAACAATCTCTCTGCATTGAAAGGGTGAGACTGAACCAGGAGCAGGACCCTGTGAGCTGACACAGAGCTGGGACCATTCATTGCTCTGTCACCTGTGGGACCCTCCTCTCACTCTTCCAGTTTGACAAGGCCACTAACACCTGCTTTGAGATGACACAGTGAGGGCAATGCAGCTGCAACTCTTCTGGGAAGGTTGTTGGCTAAGAGAGGCCACGTGCAGGCTCGTGCACAAGGATACCCAGCAGCAGGAAGCTGCTATGAGGAGCCAAGAAGGAGCCAGGAATGACCCCTTGAAGATTGCACATGGAGTAGAGCAAACAAGGCCTTGCCTCTGCCCAGGGATGTCCCTCATTGTACAAGCACCACAAGGGCTACCCTGACATCCACGCTGTTCTAATCCTGTGCTCTGCATTAATAACCTGACTCTATCTAGGCACCCTCCCAGGAGCCTTTGACAAGGATGACCAGGAAAAGCCTATGCGTGCGTTCCAGAGTGGCATCCTGCCAACGTGGGAGCAGTTGCTGCATAACTGAGCTGACAAAACCTGCTTTCAGCTGCCAAACAGCTTGGGCTGGCTGAGCCTCTGCGAGGGCTGCAGTCCCAGGAAGCAGGCTTGGGGGTACCCCGTGAGTGCTGTAATTCAGGCACCCAGCAGACATTTCCAGTGACAGAACCCAATGTAACATGGGCATTACCTGCTGGAGCGGCACTGGGAAATGTCAGGGAAGATGAGTTCTGGCTAATGTGCTCGGTACACTTGGTAAAGGGCAAGGCAAGCTAAGGAGAGGCAGACTAATAGCTGTGATGGTGTATCATGTACCCATGATTACTTTTGCTAGTCTGGGAAAGATGTATACTTATTTATGCCAAGATAACTAATGGCTGAACTCTCATTTCCTTTGCTGTTGCTCTCAAGAAGATTGGACTTCTGTTCCTACTGCTGCCTGCAGATTTAGCTGTGAAAAAGCAGATGACACAAGTCTGGATTTCAGTAGTAAGCAGAGCTCCCATATGAAGCACAAATATTCCAGAGTGCTGTAATTAGAGCACACTAAGGGAGTGCGGTGAGCAAACCATTTTTATTAGTATCATTAATTTGCTTGTTTTAGGAGGAAAAAATACAAAATGTGCTTTTTAATGTTTTAATTACCTTCTGATATACTGCTGTAGGTACATAGAAAAGGTGGAATGAACAGAGACTAGAGCTGAGAGGGAGCTGGAAGACATCTCAGGAGGCATTCTTAGCCTATCCTTTAACTCCAAAGCAGAATCAGCTATACTCAAAGTAATCCTCTCAGGCATTTGTGTCATCTGTTCTTCAAAATTCAAAGAAAATATAGAACTGTTTCCTATGGAAAACTTCTCCAGTCCTTCACTAACATTACAGTTAGAAAATTTCCCTTAGTTACTAAGGAATTACCTCCTGTCCTATCCACCAGGTGCCCAGACAGATGAATCCTTTATTCCTTGCAGGATGTTTTGTATTCCACATTGTGTTTTTGTGATACTTTTTATATGAGATGATTAATTCTTTTTTCTCTCCATTTTTTTCCTCCTTTAGTTTTTGTTTCCTCTGATTGGATTGTATTGATTATATCTCTGGCCTTCTGAATCTCCTTGCTCTTCTCAGACCAAGTGTTTCCTACTCTTCTTGAAATCTGATGCCTGAAGTAAGGATCAATATCCCAGATGAAATCTTATGTATAGAAGGATTTTTGTGTTCATGCACTTAATGGTGACATTAGAGTTTGGGAGCTTTTAATTTCCATAATATGCCACAATTGATTAAAATCCACTTTGTGACCCACTGTGCTCCTAAGAATGTCTCTTGGCCAGTTGTCCTCTGTCCTGTCTAAAGTGGAGTATTCCTGCCTAACTTGCAGCACTATCTTGCGCTTATGTTTATTGAATGATACTTTTAAAATTCAAGACTGATTTTCCTTTTTGTAAAGAACACTTTTAATTCTGGTAGTGTTTTCTAGAGTGCTGCAGCCCCCCTCAGCTTTATGTCATTTACCACATTTAGCAAGTGCACTCCATTCCATCACTGGGTCTGTGAAAGGAAGTAGAGACAGCAGGATAATACCAGACTCTCTGAAACCATACTTGAGACACATTCTAGTATGACAGAGGACTACTAATTGATTTTGCTGGGACAGATCTGTAGTAATGCATGAACACTGCTTAATAGTGTGTGGTGAGCCTACCTCTCTAGGAAAATCTGAAATGTTGCTCATTTCTCAAAATAAACCTGAAACAAATGGATTGTTAAAAAGTCAGTGATAAGCACTGGACTAAACTAATCCAAGGTACTGATCTGTTTTTCCCCAAAGTGGAAGTGAACATTAACAGTTTTGGACACCTTTGTGGATATCAGACTGGAATGAAATGGAAATTTGCAAATAGATCCAAAATAAAACACAAAGAACAGTGACTTAATTATTTTCATAATTAAATCATTTCTTTAGCCAGCCCACAAAAATGCAAGGAGACACTGACAAAAGCCCATCCTAGATCAAGCCAAGGTACAGAATATTGAGGTAAGGAGATGTTAGCATGTGCTGCAGCCAAAGACTGGGATGAGCTCAGGCTCCTTTGCCACCCTCTCACCTAAATGCAGAGACTGGGGCTCAGTTCACTTTGTCCTTTGTCCTCATTTCAACCCCATCTGCTCCTGCTTCTCCATCTATAGAAAGTGGTAGAAGAAAGATTTCTTCCTTGGGTATATTTTAGTGTTTAAGTGAACTGACAGCCTGAAGTTTGTACTTGCTCTGTTTTTGTGTGAGACTATCCTGCTCCATCTCTTACCATCACAGCAAAATTGGATTGAAAGAGCAAGTACAGCACCAAGTATTTTTAAGTTCTTCCTAAAAGCAAACATAACTACATAAGGAAGATCATTCTGTTGTCATTACACTACTTTAAATTATGGATCAAGTTTGACATTGGGGAATTAAAGCAGAGAATATAAATTATCCCTTCTTTAGTAGCAAAAAATATTTTGATCTACCTTTTGAGCTATCCTTTTTACATAGCAAAGCTCCAAGTTATGATCTTCAGGATTCTGGAGAAGGTACACAGGGCCTATTTCCAGTCAATGTTGCTGAAAACCCCTGAGCTTTTCAAACTTTCTTTGCAGCGACTGACAGCCATCAGCTTCTTAAAAGCAGTCTAGGGGAGGGACTGTGTAGCAGAATACAACTCTCCCATCTGCTAGTTTCTATTGTTATGTTGAAATATAGAAGCAAACAGACTTAGAGGATCACTTAAAGGAGTTAGACAAGTTTGAGTATCAGGATTGCAGCTGAAATGTGAATTTTTAATGCTTGTTCCAGAACTGTGGTTTTTCCTCTCCCATAATTTAAGTAACATTTTTACAGTTGCCTCAACTGGCAGATTGTTTATAATTCATTACCAAAGCTCTTATCTGATTAATTTTATTCTTATTGTTAATCTTTCATTCTCTTCCTCCTTCCCTGAGTTTCAGACAGAGCTAACTGTTCTCAAGGGAGATTAGCAAACTGGTCCATAAAAATTATAAGTGACCCTGAATGCTAATCCATCTGAAACTCCTGGCAGTTTCAGGGTGTTTGAAGGTTTAGAGATATTTACAAGGTGGGAGCTCAGCTATGCAGGGGACATTTTTACCAGCACACCACTGGCAGTCTTAGTGGATGGGATCCAGCTGGGGAATGATCTTAAGAAAAAATCAGATAAATCTAAGCTCTAAAGATATGTAGGATGTGCCCAACAAGCCTTCTGCTTCAATAATTGCTGTCATCATGAGAATGGCACTTGCCAGAATCCAAACCCTTCCCATGACTAAACCTAATATTCCTAAAGAAGAAAAAACAGGCTAAAGGACCAAATCTCAGGTGGATTTCCTGTGTGATGGAGAAATGTTGGAGGCTCCCTAGAAGTTTACAGGGGACTTCATTGTTGCTTGTCTTGCTTTATTTGGAAGGAGCTCAAACACTAGGCAGAGTAAAATCTGACCTGAGGTTGATTTTGCTTGGGAGTACAAAATCTGACAGTGAATGAGGACTTTAGTTGGGCTAAATCTGAGTAGCTTCATGAGAGCCCATGGCCACTAATCTCTCCCTCACATGGTCTGCATGGTCTCTGCTAGGAAAAACCCATCTCACAGGGGGTCTGTGTAACATCTCACATCTGCAGCAGAGCACAGAAGGGCAGCTGTGTCTCTGCAGAGGGGCAGGAAGGCTTCACTTATAAGCACAGCACTCAGAATGAACAGACTTCACTTCTTTTCAGTACCATTAGTGGCATACCCCCTGGTAAGTAATGCTAATTTATACAGAGCTGCCTAATGAAATCAGTGTCCATGCAATGATCTTATGCTTTACAATTGCTGCTTAAGGCTATTTGACCATTTTCCAAAGGTCAGTGCACAAAATCATAGCCGAAAGAAAAAAGGACTGGAGTAATTTGCTCTGTCCAATAAGAACTGCAGTGACCTTCCTTTTAAGATGGTCTTAACCTGGTTATCAGTGATATACTTGAGGTTTTCTATAAGGACAGGTGCTTTTCTGTGATGCAGGTGAAGAATTCCAGCTTCTTTGCACTTCCAACTGCAATTCTGGTTCCTGCTTTTCAACTTGTTTGAGTTAAAAAAATGGCTCCTTCTTTACAGAACTTAAACATTCAGCATCAAAGACAATAAAATCAGTCACTGTTTCTCCTCCTAAGGCCGCAATTGGAGGAAGCTGTGATGCTGAGCAACCAACCCTCAGCAGGAGCCCCAGTGCCTGGGCTGGGAGCTACACCCAGACCCAGGCAGGGGCTATGAATAGCTGCATGCAGACTAAGTTTTGATTATGACCCTCAGGAAAATACATGTTTTTTCCAAGAGATCACAAAGGAAGTTCAGAAGGGATTATTTGGTAGCCCCTCCAACCCTTGTGCCCAGAGCATGTGACAGTTGAGATTTATAATTACTAACTGAATGCATGGCAACATTGTACTGGGAATAAAGCCAAATGGTCTGCTGGAATTTTTCCTGCGTGTGGCTAAAAGCTTAGTGCAGCCTCTGTTTTTTTTGCTCTATTGTGTCCATATGAGCTTAGACACTACAAATTTCTTGCTGATTTATAAAGCTTGGAGTCTGAGTTGCTATGACCAATTTTTTTTTGCCTATCTTTGTGGCTCACAGGCTACTGTGTCCACAGGAAAACTACTGATTTTTTTTTTTTTTTTGCGAGGTAAGTCAGTGGTTTGAAATTTGTGAGCCACAGGTATGGTCTATTACTTTGTGTTTGACAAACCTGTATAGGTAATAGAAACCATGAGTCATTTTATGCTGAGGAGCACAGAACTGTCTAAATCAGCCAGTGGAGATACATGCCTGTCCTTTCAACCTGCAGGGGGAAGCCAGGCAGACAGCTTCTTCTGCACACTCATTTCTAGATGGGTAACACCAAGGGAGACAAACTCAAACCTGTAGATAGTAGCTAAAATCTATGCAGACACCTAAAGATGAAGAAGATCTCAAGGACTTGGATGAACCATTGAATTTTGATGATTGCCTTGTGTCTTTAGATGTCAAATAACCCTTAGAAATCTGAATTTATTTTTATAAAACTCCTCATCCAGGAAATAGGAATATTCTTCTTTCTCCATATTTTTTTCACACATATGTAACTGTTTCAAGGAGTTTGTTTTGAACTTGTGCAACTTCAGGCACATATTTCAGGCTTCTGGATGCTAATATTAGCCAAACAAATGGTGATGATGATGATGATGATGATGATGATGATGATGATGATAATTTATCACAAAGTCTGTTGTAATTCTGTTCTGTTTTTCAGCAGAAAGTCTGCACAAAAAACCAGGCAGAGAACAATCTGTGGAAAATCTTCCCTTCTAAGCCCCTGGTGCTGGCCTACTCTGATAAGAAGTGAGATTCCTGGGAATGTACAGTATGGGGAAGCCTTCCAAGGTGATTATGCAAGTTTAAGGATGAACAGAGGGTGGCAATATTTAGATCCTAAAAGAGAGAAAAACCACACTCTTGAAAAACGGTGTCTTTAAAAAGACTGAGTCATAATTTTAAAAGTCTACCTATTTGGCTCACCCACAGACTTTTCACAACAGTTGCAAGATATTTATTCACAGTAGGTTGAGACCATCCCATCTGAGGGGATATTTCTTAATACAGGCATCTGTTCAGCCTTTATACTACCTGTGTATATTGCATGGCTAGGGATTAACACAGCCTAGATCTCAAGATCAGCCTCATTCAAAAGGGGTGGGAGGATCTACCTTTGAAGTAAAATACAGTATTATGAGGTTTAGGAGTCTTTCTATAAAGAATGAGAATTCATTTCCCAAGACAAAGAGACTGTATTATTAATGTGTCTAAACGCAGTATAGATATGTACAAAATATCCCGTTTTAAATTCACTTCTGAAACATCTTTATCTTATTGATGATCTCTGGCTTCTTATATTCAAATCAGTTTGAGATGTGAGCTGAGTGTCTTAAAAATGAAATGCTGGTCAAAAATACTGAAATTAATGTCTCTGGGTAGTTTCAATCCTCAAATCTCTCTTAATTCAAATCATAACTTTCCTGAAAGCTGCTTTAGACTGCCAATAACATATTTTTTTTCATTTTGAATTTTTTTTTCATTGACTAAAATAATTTTCAGTTTGAGGAAAAATGCAGGAGACTATAGCTACCTTTTTAGTTGGTTTTTTTTTCTCTGCTTTTGTGTTTTCATTATCCACTATATGATTGGGTTAGCTCCAGACTACAAGAAAATGTGCATGTTCTTTGGAAGATAAAATTAAAGGCAGTATAAGAAGAAGATGGCAATGATTCTAAAGGGAATACTAAAGCAAGGTACAGGTGATGCAAATATCAGAGTAGAAAACAAATGGAAAAATTGAAAGCAGAAGTAGCAAAGGCAGGCAAAGAAGAAAAGATAGAAACTGGATGAGGAAAGTTGGGGATAATTCATAGAAATATAATTGGAAATATGCCCTAATTCATATACTCAAGTGTTCCACATTAAAATTGTGTAGGAAACCCTAACCAGTATTTTGTAGAATATTGTTCACTTTTATTTCACAATCTTTGTGTGTTTGCACCAGTAATGTATAACACATAATGTGCCAGTCCTATATAAAGTGAAAAGAGGATTTTGAATAAATATAGACTTGCAATAAGTATGTGTGAAAAACCCAGAAAGCACACATTTTAAAAGTTTATTTTTACAAAACCAAACATACAGCTAAGAGACTTTTCAATGGTCCATGTCTCTTTTTCCTAGTTTGTGCAGTGGGCTCTTACTTTCTTTTTCTTGTGTGACTTATCTTACTTAACTTTACATTTATTGCCTCATGTTTCAAAGGAATGGGTCTGAAATACCCTTTCTTTGCATTGTTTAGACAGAACAAGAGGATAAAAGAAAAGATTTGTTGAGACTTGAAATCATCCAGTTGGAAACAGCAAACAGGAGTGCCCTTGCTGCATCATATCTGGGATTGCTCTCCCAGAAAGGATGGCGAAATGCTGGACATGTGCTCTAACTCCTGAGACACGTGGAGCTGCAGGGCATCCAGGTAGTTCTTCAAAGGACAGACTTTATGGTCTTAGAGTATTCACCACTTCACACACACTTAATCTTGAATAAGGCCTGGTAATGATATTCAAAGATTAGTTGTATTTTGTGCAGCAGACATTTGAAATCTTCCCTTTCCTCTGCTCTTCCTTACATTGCTTATAGCAGCTCAAAGGGTAGGAAAAAATGCTGCAGAAGAGGAAACTCTTGTCTTTTTAATTGAGGATGAGAACAGCAGGATCTAATGCTGATGTCTGGAAAAAAGAAAGGGACAAATCTGAGAAGTCATTAGATCAAGTTCTTACAATACAGAGCACAAGAATATTAGAAAAGGAAAAGGCAGAAAATCTGTGGATGGACTGAAACACCTGGTTGTCATTTTGCAAACACTAACAGTCCAGCAATAGAATTGTATTTTGGCAGTATTTGGGTCAAAAAGTCCTGGGAAAGATAAAAACTGCTTCTGGATGCTTGTGTTCTTCTACCCACTAATGATTTCACTGTCAGCTGTGAATAGATCTATAAATAAGTAGTGTTTTGAATTTATAAGTCAGTTAGTGCCTAATCTTTTCTTCCAGGAAAACTCACATTGGTTATAGTTGCTTTCACAATTTGGCATTTCCACGTGAGAAGCCTACAGAGTTTTTCTCTCCCTTTTCTCTCCCTTGTAAAAGATACTGGTGGGAAGCAGGGCTACTTCGTACCTTAAAGGAGGAATTCCTTCACCATCTGGGAAAAGTGTTCCTGTGTCATAGAGATTAGATTAGGATGTTACCATTGTAGAAAAGAGATTTTTAATTTTAGTCTTTTAACTTACACACAGGCACACTGTGTTTCCTGCACATCCTGATTTGTTGAGTGGCTACTTGCTTCTGGCCAGACATCTACCAGCATTTTAAAGCAACCAGAGACCTTTGTAAATGCAGCCCACAGCTCCTAACCATTGAGGTTTTCTTCAAAAAACTCTTGGTTTCTCCCAGCTTCCATCATGTTTAATTCTATGTGAAAGCACTGGAAATCCTCAAATGAGAGATGTCAGCAATAATTCTCAGGGAACTCTGAAAGTCTGACACTTTCCATTGTTTCAGAAGACAGTTCCAACATTTTAGCCTTGCTTTTCAGGACTAGAAGAGAGCAGGAATTGGTTAGGATTTGCCTTTTCTCCACTCTCAACATTTGGCAAAAATAGTTCTGACTGGGAGAAATTTTTTACGGACAGATTTCCAAGCTGCAGACCCTGATGGTGTGGATATTCTGGAAGGATGAAATTTGGGTTGAATTTTTTGAATTTTTTGGGTGGAGATAGGAATGAAGAAGGGAATGTTTTTTATATTTTTCTTGTTGGTTTTTGTGGCTTTAAAATGATTCAGTTATAGGACAGCAGAAAAAGCCCTGTGGCAAAAGTACAACAGACTTTGAATGTGTTATGAAACCAGAGATTGTGGGGTGTACATGGGCTGAAATACTCGTACCAGTGCATGACATGGATGATTTGAATTCCAGCTTTCAGGAAACTTTTTGCTTCATCTAAACTGTTTCAAAAAAAACCTTTATCCACAGAAACTTGAACAAACAACGCCTGCAGCAAAAGCTGGCCAAAATCTTCTCATATGAGATTCCTCCAGTCTTCTTTGCTTCTTTACAGTTTGACAGCAACAGAAGCAACTCAAAACAGAAGAGTTTCATAATTGCTTTATGCCTGCACTTCCCTGGCCCCTGCCTATGAAGTTTGCACAGAGAAGCTGTGTCAGCACTGGGAGAAACTGATGTGACTGCAGTTCATCTTCACCAAGCTTATTGTAAATTCTGTTAATAGAAATGTTAGCGCTTCAGAAATTCATTGAAAAAGCACAGGGGACAACTTCTCTCTACACGCTCTCCCTTTCCCATCCCAAGTGGAAGGACCAGATTCTCTGGTGTAAAGAGTTGTAGCATCACTGATACCAATGAAGTCTTGTTTACTCCATTCAATGAGTTGATTCACAGGCAGTGAGTGAAGAAAGAGAGACAAAACACATCTCATGGAACACTAGATTATGCAGAAGGTACTGATTTCAGCAATCTGCCTTCTAAAAAGTATTAACAGAAAGTAAATATCACAAGCCATTGCTTAAAATTGCAGTCAAACAAACTAGGAAATTCTACCCATTTTCAGAGTCCAAACATGATCAAAAAAATGCAAGCCCACTCTGAAGAGACAGCCGAATTTATTAAAAATGTTCTGTGTAATAATCTATGCTGGTGGCTCCCAGACCTAACTCTTGCAAAACATATGTGGCAATTATTAAGTCTGTTGTATCAGCAGCATTAAACATAATGTCGATCATGGTTGTTGGTGAAATTTAGATTATTGTTTTTGCAACTGTAGTATTTGGAAATCTTGCCTATAGGAGGTACTTTGATCGGTTGTTATTTTGCTGTTATCATAATAGAGATGGTAAAATTGAATAAGAATAAATTAGACTAACAAGTATATTAATAGCAAAGAGATCATTAAGTTTGGTTCTTGAAAAAAAATTCAAGGAATTTACCTGTGTTTCTTAAAGATCTTAGAACTGATATTCTGGGTCACATCAAAAGTCTATGCAGCTCCAAATGTTCTTTCCTGTAGGGATCAGCTGCAAATGTATAGGAGAAATGTAAGAAATGGAAGAAAATAGAGCAGGTGATTCTTTGTTGGTGCCCTCAGCCACCTTCTTTCAAATTGACAGGTGCTAGATGCTCTATCACTTCCATCACATCCAACACCATGGCAGCAGATATTTCCCCAGGAGCTCTCTGAAACAGTTTTGAATATGTTTAAACTCTCATTCATCTCTATAACTTGCAATAATGAGTTCTGCAATTTATTTGTAGGCAGTGTAAAAGTAGTTTTATTTGTTTCTCTTCCTAATGAAAGCATTGGGGCACCTCTAGTTGTTACACTCATAATAGCTTGTAATTACTGCTTGTCTGCTAGTTAAGGCTGTGTAGACTTATATGGTGACTCCTTTCAGTCCTGCCTGTTCCAAGATGAAGAGCTGCAGCCTATATGCACATGAAATCTGTTCTGTATTTCTAATCACCCTTACGATGACTTCAAAACTACACCAAACTGTTTTCCAGATTGATTGGATTGGATCGTGTTCAAGATGCAAGCATGCCATGGATTTATAAAGCAATGCAAAGATGCTTTTTTTTTTGTTCCCCATTCATTTCCTAGCAACTTCAAACATTAGATTTGCCTTTATGAAAACGGCAGAGCATTGTGCTAATGTTTTCAGAGAAGCAGTCAAATATTTTCTGAATGATGATAGAGAATTTAGAAATCATCATAATCTATTCCTGCTTACATGGGAATTTTCCTTTGTGTATTACTCTGCATACCTTCAAAATCTCAGTATTTTCTGCCACTCTGTTGGATAGGCAAATAATTTAATAAAAAATCATACTTAGAAAAACTGTAGTTTGTAAAAGTAAAAAATAAAGAGTGAGACTTTTCTGAGTCAAAATATTTCAGTCAAAAATTAGATACTAATTTTTTGATGTGATGATGTTTAGCTGTCTCTTCTTTGAGTCACTGAAAAGTTTTTTTTGCAGTTTGAGCATAATGTCATTCATTGCTCTTTGATAACATTCTCCCGGACAAGGATTACCATATTAAGAAAGTTGTGTCTGAGGGAATTTTCAGAGGAAGGTCTGCAGGTGAATAGTGTTTGGTTTGCTCAAAATAAAATGCATTCAGATAGCAATTTTATATTTGCTATTATGAATTGTAGACTTTGGAATACACTTGTGTTCGTTGAAACAAAAAAAATCATATGCTTTATATCAATCAATGTTCAAGAATAGTCTGAATTCTGACTGTCAAATGTTCTTAGTGAGTCACTTAGCAGCTCCAGACTAGGACTCTAAAGTCTTATTCTGATGCTGAACTTAACAAGTTGTCAACAGCCCACTCAAAAAGTGTAAAGTTAAATAGCTGCAGAATTGGCTTTCAAGATTTGTTCACCGGTTGTATTCTGCATCAAGAAACAATAAAATTGAGGAATGGGCTTCCCAATGCTCAGGCAGGAAAAAAAAAGCAAAATAAATCAGAAACATTTTTTCCTAGCACTGACTTACTCAACTGTAATAACATTATTCACTTAATATTCCATTCTGAATATAGATAGATAGATAGATAATAGATTAATTTTATACAATTATATTATTCCACATATTTCAGTGAAGGTCTACTTATATGAACAAGTATAGAATTAAGCATTTTCATAATTTCATCCTTAAATAAGTCTTTGAGTAAGGCTGAAGAATGAATGCTGTGAAACATTTTCAAGACAGACGAGAACAGGTTTTTTTCTCATTTCAAGACACACAGAAAATTTAAATGTAAAGAAAGAGATAATGGAAAAATACTACTTCCTTCCTGCTTTGGTTAGCTGTTACTGTTGTCACCAATGACGTCTTAATGTTCCTGACAATTTAAATGATAATAAAAGCTACAGTCTTGAGAAATCTTTCATAGTAGGTAACTATTCTCTCTAGGGGAATGTAGATAATATGAGGAGGGAAAAAAAACCACTTAAGATAAAGAGGTCCATAAAAAAGTACCATAATATCTTATTTACTGTAGTAGTTTAATGGTGACACTGACATAGACTTTAGCTATATTTTCATAATGCCAGCTTCCCTGTTCATAATTGGGTAATCAGCCCACAGTCTGTATCCAAAACACTTGTATATGCTCTGTGGAGGTGCAGAGAGAAGCAAAAAAAAACCAAGGGGGAAAGAAAAAGGATTGCAGAAGTCTAGGATTTTATTCATGTGACTGAGAAGCAAAAAAAAAAGAGCAAATATATGAGCACTCTCATTCTTGTAAAATTGTCTGCTGCTGCATTCAGCGCTGCGGTGGCTTTGATTTGACTCTCACATCTTTAGATGTCTGGGAAATTAGTAATGTGAACTGTGGTGCAGCTGTGTCTCTGTGCCAGTCAGGACACCACCAGTGGCACTTGAAGCTCATTTTCCCCTCTTTGGGAGGGAATTGCAAGATCTAAGGAGCCTGCTCTCAGACGGGCAGAGAAAGGGCGGGATGCAGACTGGGGTTTTGATTGGAGCATGTCCCTGAAGTCAGTGGCCATACAGAGCAGGATAGATTCCCTGTCTCCCTGCAAAGCAATCTGCTGGGATGAATTGCCCATTGTATTTTACCTAAAAAGTTAGAGATGAGGTTTAACTTTTTCCTACTCCATGCCCACAGAAATTTACTTGCAAATCTGCTAACCAGCTTTTGCCAAGGTTACCATATGTAACCTTGTGGTATAGAAAAAAAAAGTAATTTTGGGGTAACAGGTGTGTTCTGACTTGAAATCCCCCAACTTTTCTCAGTTTTGCTGTATGACATGCAAAAAAGGCTTTCACACTGACTGCCATACATTCAGTCTGTCAGATAACCACAAAACATTCTCATTTTTTTAAATGTTCCTTCTGCTGCGCAATGAATGGATGGCATTTGAAGTGGCAGTCTAAAATGCTGTAGAACGTACTAGTTATTGGTTATTGGCTTATATTTCCAAATACATGTATATTTTATACTCCCACTTCAAAGGAAATAATCCAGTACCAAACCCGAGGCAGATCCTCACTTGGCAAAGGATGTTGACTGTCCAGACCTGGAGAACTGAAACAGAGCAAGAACATACATACAGGCAGAGTTCTTTTTCCTTGCTTGCCTTGCAATTGCCAGCAATTTCCTGAGGACAAGAGGTGTGGTGGTCCCACCTCTTGTGGTGGGGAAGTAGGACAGGGTGTAACCATCTAGAGCCTATTCCACCTCCCCAGTTAGAATACATGGTAGATGGAAATACAGATGGACTGGGCATCCCCAATTCCTGCCATTGCAGCTTCTCCCTCTTGTGACATTTGCTAGTGTGGAACTGAGCTCCAAATCCCTCCCTTTGTGGCTGGAGCAGCCTAATGAAGTGGTATTTCTCTAATCTCTGTCTTAGCATAGTCTCATCCCTGTCCTTGACTTGGGTTGAGAATCTGGATACTAAGACATCCAAAAACCTGCTATCACTTGTGCGTAGTTTCTAAGATAACTTTCCCTTTTCTGCCTCCCCAGAGATGAACAGGACTATTTTTCAACCATCTCTGAGACAGTGAAGGCCAGCTATTATATAACTTTCTTTTTTTCCACTTGAACAATGCAAAGGTGACAGGACATAATGTTACAGTTCAATCATGCGATTTTAAGAGGCTTCAATTCCTGCTACATCCAATGTGAATGAATTTATATCCTTTATCCAGACTGTCTCAATGCCTTACCTTTGAATTTGGCCTCAGATTTTCATAAAGGCCTAAATGCACATTTTAATTTTTGTTTTTAAATCACTAATTTCTTCCCTGCTTAGATTTCACACTTCTCTTACTGTGGATCTTCAAACAAAATAGCTTGTGGTATCTCTAAAAACTTAGGGGGAAATCTGTTAGCATATTCATATTCATATTCATTTATGTATGAATATAGAACAGATACAATGACTAAAAGGCTTGATTCCAACAAAATACAATTTTTCACTTCTAAACCCCAGCTGGCATGAAATATAGTATGGAATATAGGAATGCAGATGATTCTGTTCATAACCCTGGATTGAGTGTTATGCAGAAATGTGGGCAATAAAAATGATTACGCAATATCAGACTTATGGAAAACATGTATGGATGAACACAACTTATGTTCATAAAAAATGGGCAAAGCAGTTGACATCAAGGAGCTGCAACTGAATGCCAGTAATTGCTGGGGCACTGTGAGGACCAGCAATTTCCTGAGGACAAGAGGTGTGGTGGTCCCCTGGGGAAGTAGGACAAGATGTCACCATCTTGTGATCTAGCCTATTCTAGCTCCCCAATTAGAAATTCTGGGCAGCCAAGGGAAACAGGGACAGTCCCAGTCCTGGGTACTGGGCACCTCCTTGGAGATGGGAACCTGCCAAGGATGGGCTGGGGTGCCAGCCTGTGGGTGGGGGTCAGGATCAGGCCAGGTGAGGGGAAACTCATCAGACACAACCCTTCTGAGTGCAGATACAAACTAGTGAGAATATCACTGTGCTCACAGGGACAGACTGAATAATAGTGTATTTCTGAGAGATATTCCACAGCCCAAATCTTTCACCCTGTTCTGAAAGTGATGTCTGGTGTGCTGTAGGCTACAAAGAGGTGTTTGGTATCCAAAAGGTCCTAATTGCTGTGACCACACAGAAAATCTGACTGCAGGAAGATACCATGCCATTAGAAACACATATTTAAGTCGCTGTTCTGCTGTGAAAATAGGCTGTGCTGGGTGAGGAAGCATTCTCCTGGAGGCAGAGTGGTGAGACTCACTTGGAACAGATCTTGTGACCTCTAATTAATTAGTAGCTTGGAATTAATCTTGTATACTAATGACGTGAGCAGATAATACATGGTTAAACAGCATCAGCAGCAGAGGAAAGAGCTGGAATTTGACAGAAAGAAGAAAAATGCTATCAACAGGTCTGAAATAATTAAAATGAGCAAATAATGTAAGATACTAGAAGCAAATGGGAAATTCTTCAATAAACTCAGGACCATCCTTTAAAAATGACAAAATGCATTTCCATGTAGATAATAATTTTTAGAATTTCTGTCAAAAATCAATAAGATATGAGCATGGAAACCCCAAATGTCAAAAACATTTTCAACAGGGAGAGGGGATTGCTAACACCATTTTGCAAGACTATCAGGAGACATATCTATCTATCTGGATATATAGATATGCCTGTGTACAGGCACCGTCAGACGGGTAAAGGCAGAAGATGTGGAAGCAAGAGCAGCTGCAGGGACAGGAGGATTGGAATAATCATAAACATAACTTGTGAGAGGAGACTAGAAACGAAGGTGTTTACTAGCTTGGCAAAATGAGTGCTGAGAGACAACATGGTTACTCTCATGGAACACATCAGTAATTGAACACTAGACAGAAAGGTGCAGGACTTGTTAGCACTTGACAGAATGTTTTTAGCACTTATATTTTTCTTGTGAGCCTATGAACCACACACTTGCTAGTGCTAGACACAAGAACAAGTCATTTTCCTGGGAGGCTGAAAGTCCAAGTTGAATCATGTTCAAAGACTGAACGACACAGGATTCTTTCCAGTGGAATCAGCTGCAGGTAATTGCAAGATCAAACTGTTGCTTTCGGCTCTGCTAATATGCCAGGTGTGAGATCTGCTTTCAAAGCTGTCAGAGAAGTCTCAGAGACTGTCAGAGTGAGAAGTGGATTGTGGTCTGCCCTGCAAACACTACAGGTACTTAAGCAGAAATGAGTTTCAGAGCCTCTCTCCCAATGTGTGAAGTGCAAGCAGTACGGGCTCTATATAGCACACTGACGTGCTTTGGCAACCCGTGCTGGTGACGATGAGGTAACTGGGGCATGGAACTTTCTTTCAGAGAAAACTCCTCAGTTTCTTATGCAGATTTCCTCCCAGCTCTGTTATATATTTTCATGCTCACAGACTCGCCCAGCCTTTCTGGAACTGCAGAGCTGATCTTACAGAGGATATTTCTGATTCTGATCCCAGGAAAATTTAATGTGCCCTTCAGAAGGTCTCATTTAGTGGCTTTAAGCTGCTTCAGATACATACATATCACAACCCAGAGATGAAGGAAGAGCAAGTCAAATACAAGCAATAAAGCTCTCATAATAAAGCCTTTTAAAATTTTTGTACCACACTGTACATTTTGATGACTGGTTAGAAATTGCCACTATACAAGATCTGTTTTTAATATCTCCAGTGATGGAAATTGTACAGGGACAGGTACCTAAAAAGACCTGAGAGGAGAAGTGAGAGGCGTTAATTTTGCAAAACCTGCAAGGAAAGAAAAACAAGAGACATTAAACACAACTCTGTCATTGCAGCCACATAGAAAGAGGCAAAGGACCTGGAACACAAGAGCTGGTTGAAGGCTGGTATCCAAGAGAAGTTATTGAATTTTTTAATAGCATTTTACACCCTGCACATTTTGAAAAAAAAAAAAAAACCAATCATGTGGTTTTTAATTTTGTTTTTATTTTATTTGGGTATTAGGTTTTTGATAGTGGTGGTGTTTTGTGGTGAAGGGAAGGGTGTTGGTTATATTTTAGTTTCTATCAGTAGTTAGGGATTTCTGTGCTGAAGAAAAAAAACCCTCTCCTTCTTACTGTCTGTTAAAATAAGACACATAGGCATATATTCCAATTTTCAAAGCAAACTGAAGAAATGGAGACTTTTCTTTGGGTGTTGCCTCCCTTGAAGATATCTGAAAGTTGAACACATTTTTAGTATGTGCTGCTTAGATATCGGGTGAAAACAGGTTTTCTGAAAATGTAATCCCTTGTATTTCAGTTGGAAGAACTGGTGCTCTAATTTTTAGCTATAATGTTTCATGAAATATTGTTTGCTTGTATATGTCAGAAGAAAAATTCAAGAACAGATGAAGCTCATTAAAAGTTTTGGTTAAGAGGAAAATTTTCATTGAAGACGATTTTTTTGGGGAAACTTGTCACCTGTATTTGGTTTTCAATTAAGAATAACCTAGTCTAATACAGTATAATCTAGCAGGATTACTTATCCACTATGAAAACACCATTCTTAAAGAATCAATTATTTTTTTAAAATTGTTTTGGAACCAATGAGCAGAAAGAGGGGGAAAGAGAGAAACATTACATGTGATATTTTGGGCCACTGGTGGCAAAAGATTGTGTCACGATCAATCAGAAACTGACATCACAAGCTGATGTAACATCGTTCTGGGGCCAAACTCAAAAACTTGTCAAACTCCAAATGTCTTTGAAAGCAAAGGAAAATGTATCAGGAAAATAACTTCTATAGGTTTTATTTACCATTATATCAATGACAGGCTGTATCCTCCTCACAGACAGGAGATTTTTAGATCAAAAAGATTAAAGTATGTCCAGAAAGACAGTATGTGGTATAATTTTTAGAATAAAAATTTATGAAAGTTAATGCTGTTTGTATAACAGATTGAAAATATGCAAAAATCCCAGTATACAAACTGTACATTTGAAATTTCAGAGTTGACACTGATTCCTCCTGCTTTCCTTCCTAAAGCATAGCACTTTGGCAAAGGAAAAGCAGGTAATTTCTTTAACTACAGGCAGGTGCATAAAAGAAAAGAGGCTGAAGGATTCATGCAGTGAGGTGCTGTGCTCTGAGTTTGGAGCTGTGGGTATCAAACCCTCTGCTCTTCCACTAACTGCCTACACAACTGTGGGCAAATCACTCCTGTGCCTCTATTTCTGTAACTGAAAGAGGAATTTGCAGTATAATTTTGTGAAGAGCTTTAAACATAGGTGGCATGTAAGAGTATGTTTTTACATAGTGGGTGCAAAACCAGACTCTTCCTGGTAGCATCCTCTTGAAACCATTGGAATCAATGAAGTCACATGGATGCATGTGAGGTCCTATATTTTCCAAGAAACAGTCCAAGTCAGGGACTTACCGCCTCTTTGGTTATGGTTTGCAGCATTTATTAGTTACTGATCATAGGTGTTGGCATTATTGCAGGATTTCCTTGATTATATTTTATCTGAATGGGCGTTACTCATTCAGCCAAGTGAGCAGCTCACCTGGTTTCTTGCTGGTGGAGGAAACTCCTGTGAGACAAACACAGCATCTTTGTGATCACATTTTCCTGTTGGTTGAAGAGAATGAAGATGTTGCCAGAACCTTGTGGGAGGAGCAGCCAGTGAGACCTTGATGGCCCGAGGACAAGAGGAAGCTCCTGCACGTGTTTAACTGAAGTGGCACTCTGATTTCTGATTTCTGATTTCCAAGGCAGCTCTCAAACCACTTTGGCTGAAGCACACGAGCTGCTGATTCAAGGGAAAGGCCCCACAGCAATGCTGAGCAAGTGGTTAAAAGAGGACACGCACATCTTCCTCCAGCTATCTCCTTCAACTGGTTGTATTTTTCACATAGCTACTTTGTAAATAAAGAAAATATAATAAATAAAGTGTATTTTCCCCCAAAGTAGCCCTGCTGAGGGTGTGGTCTGTGTCAGGTGCCTCTAGTTTTTCCTACTGTTTGAGTAGGGCTGTATCCCAAGCTCAGAAAGAACAAGCAGGTGTGAGATGAATGTAAAAGGATATCCACAACAGTTAATAAAAATCCTTGAGAGCAAATAAAGGAATTTACAGTTTGGCTTTGATTGTCATTTGAGTGTGAGCGATACTAGGGATATTTAATATGTAAAATGGTAATATCTAAAAATTTTATTTTATTTTTTAACTTTTAAATTAAAGTTTATTTTCCCATCTCATTTTCTTGCTTTTATTTACAACAGATAAAGTTGTAAAGAGGGAGGGAGCCAGGCAGTAAGGAAGGAAGGCAAGGAAGACAGGCTGTGATATTGGCCAAGGGTTTATAAAACAGCTATAGGGCTGTCAGCATATAACTGTGTTGTTACAGCTTTCCTATGTTAACAAAACCTTGAAGGCACAGAAACTTCAACCTTCCACATTTTTAGGAAAAATAATTAGCTAGAAAGTTAAAGACAATAAATATTTTCCTTTCATGCTTATACACTATTTTTCCTGTCTTCTGGGGAACTCTGGAGTTGAACAAATACAAGAGAATTATTGAGATAGCCAGAGTTATTGTAGTACACAGCTTCCTGTGTGGTAATAATAAATGGCACGGACACAAAGTTCAGCAAAGGTCTGCTGATGCTTTTCAGACCATATGGATCTTACTTCTTTCTTTCTTTAGCCTCTTTATTTTAATGAAGATACCACTGGGAACATTATAGCAATAGTTCAGCAGCTGAAGAAAAAAAACTTGGGAGAAGGGGGGAAGAATTTCTCTATCTTTTAGAGGAAATCTGGGCTAAAAGTCTGTTCCACCCAGCTGGAATTAGGTCACAGTGACCTGAAAAGAGGTCATTCGGACTTATTGGAAGGTGTAGTGGAGGCCAGAGGTGCCCACACTTCAGAGCTGGCATACCTAATCAAGGACAGCAGGGTAAATACGATCCATAGTACCCAAAAGAAAACTGATGGACCTGCATGGAAGGGAAAAATAATAAAATAACAAAAGTCAGGGAAAAAAAGCCCAATTACAAATCACTTCTAAAAGGCATCAGAGTCAGTTAATTTTTATTAAATCTTCTAGAAGTGTGGTATCTATGTTTACTTCTCTATTGTGGGGTAATATTGAAATGTATGGACATTGATAAATCCCCTGCAGAGTATGCCAAGAAATACTTGAACAGCTAGTCTTCAACTCGTATAAAGTCACAAAGTCACAGAGGGACAAAGTAGTGGTTGGGGTTTCCATCTAAACAAAATTAAATTTCTCAGAAGTGTCTTTGCCATATTACATGTGAGGTTCCCAGCAAAACAGTTGCTTCTCTTGGGCATCCTTTTTGTCAGAGGGGAGTCTCCAAAGCAGCTGGGTGAGCAATGACTACTCCATGAATGGCTTGAAGTTATCTGTGTGCAGCTCACATCTCTGTGAAATTAAAGAACAGAGCCATCAGCAGGTATCACTTCTGGACCATTATCAAATGGACCTGGATGGATATTAAGATTCTATCTACACATTGCCTTGGGTTTCCTGCAAATAGTACTTAAAGCTTTCTGGTAAAAATATGGCAACACTGCAAGACCAAAATATGATGCAAAATGGGGAAACTAATGGGGCTGATGGAAATAATCCCACACAGCAGAATGCTTTGGATACTGTTAGGACCTCACATTGGAAGGTATGGTACAATTTCCTTCCGAATACTGAGGGATTTAAAAGTAAGGCTGTTGTTAATCATCATCTTCAGAGAACACTACATATTTGGAGAATAGCAAATGTGGTGCTTGAATTTAGGAAACAGGATAAAATGATCCAGGACTGATGACTGTTAATCTGAACACAGTAGTGTGCAAAGCTCTAAAAATAATTTTTAAACAGAAAAATAATCACAGATAACTATATTATGGGAATGGGAGAAATTGTGATATGGGGTTGGAAAAAGCAGATGTGGTATATTAACCTAGTTTCATTTTTCTGAAAGTAAGTGATTTTCTAAAGAAAGAAAGAAAATTTGGTTGAAATAATTCATTTGCATCAAAGTAAAGCATTTCTTAAGGAGTCACAAGGAAAATTGAGGAGACAAACATTCAGTACAAAGTCTGAGCTTGGCAAGAGCTAGTTAAAATGGAGGCAACAGAATGAGATGCACACAAGAAAACTATCAAGCTGGAGGGAGATTAGAAGAAAGCTCATCAGAGATCTATCTGTCTTGGTACCAATCTTAAAGACTAATACCCCAAAAGCTGTTTTTGGCTAACTGTATTTGGCTAATTATTTAAGCAACACTCAAATAAACTTGATCATGAAGAAGAAAGTGGGTGAGTTGGAAGGCTGGAGTAGTGGAAATGGAACTTGACTTCAAGTTGCAGACTCATTCACAGTACTGAAAAAAAGAAACTAGATTTCTACAAACAGGTCAGATTTCATTCCATGAAAAGGTCAGGAAAAGAAATGTTTTATATTCCAGTGAATCAAGGGCTAAATACCTGACAACTAGACACAGTCCTATCTTGCCATGTCAATCATGATCACACAGGTGTTGTACAACTGTGAAACACCAATATCTACCAGGGAAAATCTGTTCAATAAATATCAGCAGGCATTAGTCCAGCACATCTCTGCCAGGATCCTGTGTACAGTGCCTTGCATGGTTCTGCTTACTCATGTTCAGGGAAACTATAGTCAGACTGGAGGAGGTGCACAGTGGAGATGGGAAAATGAAAAGTTGTCTGTTGGTTAGTTAGCAACAGAAGAAACACGCGGGTCACAGAGCAGCAGTGGTTTCACCAGGCAGGACCGACCAAAAGCCCTGCCCTTCTTTATTTACCTATTTTTATAGGTTTCTAAGGACAGTCAAAGATTGGTGAAAGGGGTCAACACCCCTGAAGGTTTACAGGACAAAGACATGGTCAATCATCTTTCTCCACCCCAGGGAAAGGAATGAAAAACAATTCCACAAGTGCAAAACAATCCCGGCTGGTCAAGGAAAACAAGTACGATGTTTACAGAACAAGCATGGGAAACTACAGCTACAGTGTTACAACTTATGGGGCCCTGTAAAACCAGGGCGACAGTTGTCCTGTGAGAAAAGACTGACAGCATGATGGAAACCAGGTCAGTGTCTCACACCAGAGTGTTTAAAATACAGCATCAGACACTGCTGCTAATTCAGTGCCCTTCCTCTCCCCAGCTGAGGTTCTGCACCATTGACCACCCTCCTTGTTTGCTTGCTTCAAGTACTGTTCTCTGTCTTCAGAGAGTGTGTGTAGGAGGGAGGGGGATAAAGTATTCAGACGTCCATCAACAGATGTTGGAAACTGGTCTTAACTGTGAGCTCAAATCAAATGCCTTGGAAAGCCTGAAATAACCTTGGTGAAACCAGGCATAATAATGAAGTTTCCCAGATGTTAGCTGGGTCACATCCCAAACAGCACTCTTGCACATCCAGGGAAAGGTGAAGTCAAGAACAGCAATGAAAATGTCAGGGACTTGGCACACAGCAATACCCATGGAGTCACTGGGCTCCTTCAATCTCTCACCCCCGTTCTTGTTGAGCATAATTAGTTGATTAATGGTCTCCCTCTCTTAAATGGTTCCCAGGAGCTCTAGGTGGGGTCTGAAATGTTTCGTGTGAGTAATGGAAAAGGGCAGTGGATTTTAAGATGCTGTAGATGCATCTCAGGCTTAAATCTGGCTAATTTCTCATCCCTATATGAGAAATGAAATACAGAGAAGGTCTATGTCTGAGTCAATAGAATGGATATTTGAGATTTACTTATTTAAAGTTTTAGATCAGAGAGCTATTCTGAGTCAGCTGTTTTCTTCCTAGGATGGCAATGTCAAGTCAGCCCCTGGAAAAATTTTTTCTCTCCTGCAAAAGCGCAAGAAATTCCACCTTCCACTGCTGAGGTGCTGACAGACCTCATCAGCTTAGCTATGGGGTTGCATATCTCTCATATGATGAGTCCTCAAAGCAGAAAGGACTGCAGTCACTCACAGCTAAGAGAAGCCTTTGCTGATCAGACAGATTTGGTGGTGGAGATAACTCATTTTTTTCATGCTCCTAGATAATTAGAATAAGCTGTCTGGGCAAGAAGCTAAGACAGGGTTTATACAGAGGATTCATTCCCCCTCAGTTTGCTGTTTTAAAACATCAAGTTTTGTTGGAAGATTAAGCTCAGCATAGCATCTCAGTCTATTGAAGCCTGAAGGGAAAGGAGAAGCTTAAAAGTGGGCAAAAGGAGTAGGAGTCCTCTTTAAGAAGGTATCAGACAAGTGCAGGCAAATTGTGGGCCCAGGATTCACACGCATGGAGGAACACTTCTGTGTACCCTCAGCTGGTTCCACTCTCTTTCCAAGAGACCTGAGGGGCTTATGTCAAGGCTGATTTCAGGGATGGCTGCCAGCTTCAAATTAGGAAGTGGGATCCCTTCCAGCCCTGGCCAGTTCACTTTGTGTGATGGAGGAAATAGTTTTGTTTGTACATGATTGAAAACCTCACTGGTCACTGTGTCACTCTTATTTCTGGGGTAGTTAAAGCCTGCCTATGGGCAACTTCTGATGAACCTGAGGGACACAGCTTATTTCCAGCAAATTACAGAGTTTAACTGGTACTAAAAAAATGTTGGGACACATAGAGAACTGAAAAAGAGTTCTTAGCTGAGTACATCAATAACCTCTATTGCATGAAATATCTCAGATTCCCAGACCTTCTCAGCAGTGCTTTACTTAAAATTACTAATTGTATTAAACATCTATTACCTTTATTACAATAGCTAGCTAACTAAATAAATAAATAAATAAACAAATAAATAAATAAAGCAAAGCTTGAACAACAAAGTTTATGTCATACTTATTTCTCCTAGCATGGTAAACAATGTGCTACCACTTCTGGGTTTGAGATAGATGGTTATTCGTTTTCTATTCTTGTACCTCTAATGTAAAACCAGATTAGAGTCTTTCTGAAATATGTCCCTCTTTCTTGCGTTCCACTCTTCATATTGTTGGAAGTACCCACATAAAAGATTTATAATGCAATACTTGTTTCTGAAATGCTTTTATGCCTGGAACCATATAACCTCAGAAGGTTGGGCTGCTGTATTGCAGTGGGTTTAATTTGCAACCACTATGTCTAAAATATAGCTGGACCTCTGCCTTGCATAAACAGTTACTTCAAATCTGTAATGATTATGTGCAAGAGTGTGTTTAGAAACAACAAAAAAATGCATACACATCCCTGAAATCTTAAACATAGAGTGGAGAAGACAGAGGAAAATCTGTACTAATTATTTATTTAAAGATTTCAACATTACAAAGATGAAAAGAGATTTTATTCTGTCTAGCACAGTGCCTATGGTTTGAGTAGTCCACTTAGTTTTGCCATCTGTTTTTGCAAGCTTTGATTTGAACTGAGCCAAGATTTTAAATAAGAAAGGAGATTATATATGGCTTTGTACAAAAATTTGTGAAGTTTCAAGTACTTCAGATGTAAGATCCCCAGAAAATCTGTAATGTCCTATGGGTTTGTTTTATTTATTGAGACATGATATAAGTTTTTCTCATCACTACAGGATGATACAAAGGCATTTTAGTCTGTCTGAGTGAATAAGTGGCTTAATAGTGAAAAAATGTTTTTCTGAAAATATTGCAGAAGCATACTGCTACCTTTCAGTTAGATAGTCACCCTTGTTACACAGAACATGAAGAATTATACTTTGAACATTTCAGTTAATCACACAATCTATTGCTGCTAATGGTTAAGAACGAGATGCAAGGTCCTACTCTAGTAACAAGCTGTATTATCACCTCAAAACTCTCACACAACTTGGAAACTCCTTTTGGATGCCCTCTTATGACTGGTAGTTCAGCAATTTGTTTCAGATATATTACTGGATAGGACATGGCCCTCACCCTTTCTTTACCCAGCCTACATTATTGAACTCTCTGGTCTCTCATAAATCACTTCACTTGTGGAAGAATTCCACTGAGTGGAATTCAACCCTTTCTCCAAAAGGACACATTAAAAACAGGTTCACTGAAGAGTTTTTTCTGCTGCAGGAATTCTCCCCTCCTTAGACATTATTTTCTACATTTTTTTTTCCCTGATTGTAAAACAACTTTATAAGTACATTGGAGTGATGGCTTCATTCTTTGGTCTTGCTCACAAGGGCAAGTTTGGAATTGGTCACTCCTCCTCTCATTCCTCTCTTCTCACAATCTGACCATCAATGGCATGATTGCTTCCTGCTTTTTGGCTCAGCCTTTCTGTTACTCAGCAGCCCTTTCTTATCTGTTATCTCAACAACATATTTCTGAATCTTATAAAAAACGTACATAATATCATCCCTCAGATTTCTTTTGTCCCCCAAAATCTCAGCCAAAATGTATTTCCATTCTGCCTCGATTCTGCCTTTCCTTTGTTAGGTATGATTATCCCATAGGATGTTTGAGGATGCAGTTCTCATGGGAGAAATGCAAAGAAAATGAAATCATAAAAGTTCTCTGAGCATAGCCACAAAACATATGGGGAAAGATATTATCCACACAGAATGGGAGATTATCTTTCCTCTACTTTCATATATTCAACTTAGCCTAAATATGTAGGCTGCCTCATTCTTTGTATTGGATTCTGCTTGCAGCTGGAATGCTACCACTGGCATGTGTTATTGCAGTAAAATACAATTAACACATCATTATATTGAAAGAGAAAGTATCACCTAAAGAGAAAAATGATACAATTATTTTCCCAGTCCTTTGTTCAGAGAGATGTGTTGTTTTAATTTGATTGATTACCCGAATTATTGTAATCTTACATTAGTGTTAAGGAAAATATATTGCCTTGGGGTCCGTACTCTGCATATGGATTCCTAGGTAAAAATTCCTCTGATCTTTTCCTTGGTCTTTTCCTTTGGAAAAACCCTTTTTAAATAACAGAAATCCTCTACTTATTAAAGGTCCATCTTATGTGCTCCTCCTTCTTTGCAATAAATCTTTGCTGTTCGAGTTGTTTCTTGCATCCGCAGCATTTTGAGGAAATGCCCTTTTTGGCTTTCTACAGAATTCCTGGAACTGGTATCTATGCAAAATATCTTTTTTTCTCTCAGAATTCAGTAAGCCTAAAATGGTTCTGGAATTGTCAAACAAGAGCAGGTCATTTAAATGCTCTATGCATGGAGGTACAGGGAAAACATGAGACTGGAAATTTGGTGATGAGCCTCCACCTCTCTCTATTCTCATCTTCCCAGTTTTCCTCTTTTTCATCCTTCTTTCTCTCTTCCTCCGAACCTTCACTTTTTTCTTCTCTATTTTACTTCATACAATTTTATTTTTTAAAGCATCAGCCTTCTGGGGCCTTCACATTTAACAGAGTGACTGTGGCACCATGGGAAGTCATGTCAGACTCTTTGTGGAACAGAAGACACCCAATTACTGTCTTCAGTGCCACAGGTGTTACACAACAGTAAAAGACACTAGAATAAATGAAAAGAAAGGGAAAAAAACCACAAGGGAAAATAAAGCGATAGTTTAGGTGTCAAGATACGAAATAGAGTGTTGGTGGGCTGAAGTTGGGATGAGGAGTGGTGGATTGATCCTGGCTGGATGCCAAGCACCAACTAAAGCCTCTCTGTCGCTCCCCTCCCCAGCTGGACAGGGCGGAGAAAATACAGCCATTCATAATGATCCATCCATTCTTCCCACTGCCAGCATCACTTTTCTCTTTCTCGTTGTCCCTCATTAGATACTCACTGCTCATCTTCAGCTAAAAAGTCTTTCTGGCTCAGGTTCCTCTTCATTACCTTCCTTCCATTTCTGCCTCTTTCTTTCTCCTGCTGCTTCCCAGGCTGCCCCTGGTTAGCTTGGTGCTTTCTGGCTGTGTGAGCTCTGTAGATCACTGCTTGCTCTCCTTTTCCCCACTCAGGCTGATGCTCATTTTCTTTAGGATATTTTATGGCACTCTGGCTGCGTGCTGCAGCTCTGAAGTGGAAGTGAGTGTAATTGATGCAGGAAGAGATTTTCAAAGGAACAAATGGTAGCCGAGTGTCAGACTCCTGATGACTCTTAATGGAAGCTTGGTTCCTGATTTGTGTTTATGCCTTTGAACATGTCCCCCATGCTTTTCAGATTGTAAAACACTTTTAAGAATCACTGAGAATTAGATGCACTGTTAGAGTTTCTTTTGACTTCCCAGGCCGAACTTTCTCTAGGGTTAGCCAATAAATGTCCTGCTCTGCTTTTGTTAGCTTTATTCTCTGAGGCCAAATTCAGAAATCATCTGAGTTGGTGGGTATGTACCTGCATAAGAATAAAATTGAACTAAATTAGAATTTTCAGATTTCAAGTACATAACTGTTTGCTGGTGTGTAAATTACTTTTTTTTTTCCCATCAGCATAGAAACATTAGCAAAGAAAGGAGGGCTAAGGAGAATTTCCCTCTGGATGTTGGAGGAAACATAGTGAACCAGGGTGAGAAAAAGGCAGAGGTTCTTGATGTCTTCTTTGCCCCTTGAACTGGAAAACAGAATTAAGCCCCCCCTAATCCAAGGAGAAATGGTCAGTGACTTGCTATGCCAACTAGACACTCCTTAGTCTATGGGGCAGGATAGGATCTACCCAAGGCTGCTGGAAAGGCTCACCAAGCCATTTTCTGTCATTTACCTGGCTAACCAGGGATGGCCCAGATGACTGGAGATTAGTCAATATGACACAAGAAGGATCAGAAGGAGAATCTGAGGAACTTTTGTCAGCCTGGCCTTTGTGACAGGAAAGGATGCAGAAACAGATCATCAGCAGTGGGCTGCAAATCCCAGGAAACAGAGGCTTACAGTGTAGGGACTCTTCATTCAATACTGTTTCTACCCTTCTGCCAGGAACAGTTTAAAATCTATTTTTGCCATAAATTCCTCTGCATTTTTCAAAAAATTAAAATGCTTCTGAGTAACCACATTACAATTAAGCCAACACAGGTTAGCTGTAGTTGCCAAGATTCTCTTTTACACTGGGATTCCTTTAAGATCTCTTTGTGTGGGCAGTGTTGCAAAGTGCAATTACACTTCAGTAATACACACCTCAAGTTCCTTATAGCACCAGAGCACCAGAAAAGCATTATTGTGAATGTACAAATCCAGCCAAATTACTAAATATACTCAATTCTTATTTGCATTATGGCCCATTTTCCCAACTTTGTCAATATTAAAAGACAGCAAATTCTCTTTACCAACTTCTTAAGGCTTCCTTTTAGGAAGAAAGCAGTACCAAAACTATCTAGTGCAAATGAAAACTTGGCCCAACATCCACATGTTTGTTTTCACATTTCCAATTTAATCAGAGGAAGATGGCAATAAAGCGCCTTTTCAATTAAATCTGTTCTAGCAGATTGACTGTGTGCTTGTGTGTACGTGTGTGAACAGCATCTGATGTTTCAGGAGCTCCACAGTCTGGCTCCTGGGGGCTTCTCACTGCCATGACCATGATAGGATGAGGACAAGGGCTATTAAAACAGGACTGACTAAAGAAGTCTCAAGAACTCTTTCCTTGAGTTGTCCCACTTTTTTTATCCAAACTGGTGATTGTCAAAGCAAGCCTCACCCTTCTCAGTTATCTGGAGTAGGACAATTTTTGAAAAAGCCTTAAGAAACTAAAAGTTATTCTTCTTTTATGTCTGAAAGTATAAAGCTGCCATTCAGAAGTATGATATGTCTCCATGGGCAGAAGGTCTTTTGAAATTAGTCCTGCAGATGTTTGTCCAGCCTATTCTTCAAGGAATAAGATGTATGTTTCACAGTTATAACAGACAATCTATTTATTTCAGCATTTGATTATTATTACTTTTAAAATGTTTAATTTGGCTCTCCCTTGTTAAAGCTTGAGACCTTTACTTGTCTTTTATCGATGATTGAAAAAGGATTGTTGGTTTCCTCTCTGTGCCAAAGTTTTAGAAGGTTTCTCCTCAATCTGTTTGTCCCTGACTTGACAAGTAGAGCTGAGCTCACTCTGTTTCCCTTAGTCCGTGATCTCTAAGCCTCTGACCATACTTACTGCACCCCTGTGAATTCTCTGTAGCCTGAAGGTTTTCTCAAATGAGGGAACAAAAATTGGCAGAGGCCTTGTCTATGCCTAAGAGAGAATGGACAGTCACACTCTACTATTTTATTTTGTCATTAAAATATGTTTCATTGAAGCAACACATGACCAGGGAGTTTGAATCTTACCACTATTTCTTGCAAGTAAAACCTCATCCATGCCAAATTAATCGTCTACTGGGTTTATACAACTGAGTTGTAAGTTTTTCCTTGGAAGACCAATTCACATCTTGGAAGACAAAAAGAAAGCTGGAGATGAGAAAGAGCCAAGGCACATGTAATTATTGTTTCTGTCTAGTTTGTGTTGACTAAATCCTTGTTAATTAATCAAATCTTATGATCTTTATCCTCTGATAATTATTTATGAATGTGATACATTTACATTAATGATTTGAACACAGCAGTTTGAAATGCTGGCTGAGGCTTCTACTTGATAAGCTAGGAGTTATCAGAATTTGAGACTATAAACTGTACTCCCAAATTTATTCCCAAATTTGCTGCGGCAAAAGGGTCTTACGTGACTCTCGTTTCCATATTTTATATATGACTCTGCATTGCATTTTCATGGCTCAGTTCTGGTACCAGGGGAGGAGCTACAGAGGTGGCTTCTGTGAGAAACTGCTGGAATCTTCTTTGATGTCAGACATAGCCAATAGCCAGATTTAAGATGAACCGGCCACTGGCCAAGGCTGAGCCAATCAGCCTCTGTGGTAACATATTCAGGAATGCAAAAAAAAGTAACTATTGAGCAGAAGTAATTGTGGCCAGAGAAGAGAGGTCTGAGAATATGTGAGAGAAAAGTCCTGTAGACACCAAGGTCAGTGGAGAAGGAGAGGGAGAAGGTGCTTCAAGTGCAGGAGCAGAGATTCCCCTGGAGCCCTTGGAATATCATGTGGGGGAAGAGACTCACCTGCAACCTGTGAAGGAGCCCCACACTGGAGCTGGTGGATGCCCAAAAGACATCTGTGACTGTGTGGGAATCCTGTGCTGGAGCAGACTCCTGGCAGGACCTGTGGACTTGTGGAGTGAGGAGCCCACACTGGAGTAGGTTTTCTGGCAGGACTTGTGACCCCGTGGGGACCCTACACTGGAGCAGCCTGATCCAGGAACACTGCAGCCCTGGAAAGGACCCACGCTGGAGCACTTTGTTAAGAACTGTAGTCCATGGGAAGAACTGATATTTGAGAAGTTCGTGGAGGACTCTCTCCTGTGCAAGGGATCCCACTCCTATCCCGGGGTAGCAGCAGAAAAAACACAATGAGCTAACCCCCATTCCCCACTGACCTGTGCGGGGAGGATGTATGTTGCAGTGGTTTGTGTCCCTAAAACCCTTTTCCCTAAAACCCCTACCCCCTTAGGAAGCCTTGGAAGGAGCCCAAGGGCAGGGACCCCTGGGGTGGAGTCTCTGATGGCATGCCCCAGAAGGGCTGAGCTTCTNGGAAGGTGTTTTTAAGATTTGTCTTCCTTATTATCCTATTCTAATTTTGATTTTTAGTAAATTCAATTAATCTTCCTAACTCGAATCTGCTTTGCCCATGGTGGCAATTAGTGAGTGATCTCTTACTGTCCTTATTTCAACTCATGAACCTCTTGTTTTATTTTCTCTCTCCTGTCCAGTTGAGGAAGGAAGTGATACAGCGGCTTTGGTGAGCACCTGGCATCCAGGCAGGGTCAAAACACCACAGTTTCTTTCTGAGTCAGCACTGAAAAAGGGAAAGCCCTCTGAAGGTTATTAAGGAATGCAGTGGAACCAGAAGGCAACTGATCACTTGCTACTTTTTCATAAAAACTGAGGTAGAAACTGATGAACCTGGAGAAGCAAAAGCAGGGAGTTAATTTTAGGCCAGGGAAACATTCATATAATTGGAATTTGTCCTACATTATTCTGGAGTGTAGCTGCAGATTATTAGGCAGTTTCCACGTTCCTGTCTTGAGGTGTGTAATTTCACTGGTGGATAAAACCGACCCATCTCTATGAAACTTTTGCACATTTCATCAAGAAGCCTTTTTAGCGTCCAAAATAATTCAATTTCACTGTAAATGTTGGCTTTCTCATCAATGCTACAGGACAAACATTGGACCTTTTAGCTTATTTTTGTAAAAGTGGAAGAGGTGAAGGGAAATAATCTGCTCACTTCAAATTAGTCAAAGTTCTATGCTTTTTGTCCTTGGGAAATTTGAGCCCAAAGTAACACCAAATCTGAAACAGACTGGAACCTGAGTGTCCTATTTTCCAGGTGCATGCACATTCACCAAACTGTTCTCCTTGTTTTGAGCACAGTTCCCACTATAGATAACAGAATTACAGAATTCCAGAATGAGTAGTGATTTTATGATGACATTCTCCATTTTTTGATACTCCTCTCAAGATCCCTTTAGAGATCCTAGGGAAAAGGAACAGATGTGGTTCGTCTGATGTATTTTAGATTTCTATTTTCAGCAAGATAACTGTGTCCTATAATTGCCTGCTTCTTTCCTTTGGCCAAAATGGTACCGTGTAGTTAGAAGCTAAGATGTAAATGTCCAGATGAGTCCAAATAATTCAAATACACCGTTGAAAGACACCTAAGCTGACCAGAGCTGTGGATCAGAGTTCTTCCCTACCAAAGGATTTTCAATCATATTCTTGTCTGAACTTTATGAACTATATTAATTTTCATTATATTGGAACATTTCTGGAAATGTTTATATCTGCAATGAAATGTATTTTCTCGTAAAGTAAATCCATTTTAAAAGGATAAAACCTAGTTAAATATGCCTGGAACCCTCTTCACCCCACCCACCTTTAAGACCCAAGTTAATCTGCTTTGTGAATAATTTTTACTTTTTTCTGTAAGGAAAATGACTTTGCATTAGCAAATACAGTAAATTGTTCATGATACTCACAGGCCTTGGGTCTGCATAAAATTAGGCACAGTATATTAATGGATATATTAATTTCCTACTACCTCTCCCTGACCGAATTATGAAGGCTACCTTTGATTTTCTGTCATGCCTTATCATTTCCATTCATAACAAATGGAAGTCTCCCTAAAGGACCAGATCTACTGAGGTTACGGTAAATCTGTTTCTCACAGCCTATTCCCAAGATCTTATCAGCAGAGCAAAGAATAAGGATCAGAGAAAGAAAGGGAATTGTATGTCTACAAAGCTTTAGTGTCTCATGCTGCAACTGTCTTTAACCTTCACAAGCCGGAATTACTTAAAAGATTACAAACAGGCTAGGGAGTGCCCTTCTGTTGCCCTATACAGGCATAATTTTATTGGCATGACAACTCAGCTTCCCGTAGGCACTGTGAGCATGGCTGCTGCTCCTCACAAAATGCACCACTTTGTTTCCCTGCCAGGCTTGCCAGCTACCACCGAGGTTCCAACTGCAAATCAGTGGGAACATCTGAACATCTGAAGTAGCAAATTCATCTGGTTTATGGACATCATTTATTATCAATCACATTCCTTCCTGGAATTACTGAGTATGGTGGCCCAGCAGAAGTGCTACATTTTTTGTGAGAAAACTATATTGTCTCTATATTTACACACTTGTCCCTCTTGTTACTCTTGCTGCAGAGTTTCTGGAGATGATCTTCCATGGGGCTGAGAGGGGAAGGGATCTGTGGATGTGACATAATCTTTCTTCTCTTTCACTTTCACTGGAACAAACGGGCAGTACTTTGCTGTACTCTGAGTTTTTGTTTTTTATCTGCCCAGCTGCATCCAGTCACAGAAATCAAAGACTGAGCTTGTAATAGGTTCAATGTTTTGCAAGAAAACAGTGAATAAGTTGTCTCTGGTTTGAAGAGTTGAGAGCATTTTGAGCTGTAATAAGATGTAGCAAACAGATGTGGACCATTTGTGTGTATGTGTGTGCAAACTAACACTCTTTCACACACTTAGAAAAGCAAAAAATTGTCTTTTAAATTCTTTTATTTAAGTCTCTGCAGAGCCTGAGCTGTCCCAATCAAAGCTGGGGATTCCCAGTGTTGTAAACTGCAAATACAAAGAAAAACAAGCTGTTCCTGCTACAAACAGTTCAGTCTGCAAAGTCAAAGCAAACATAAAGTAGATAAAGGAAAAAGAAGTGATACCAGAAGTAAAATCACATTGCCAGTAAGACACATCTCAGTAAAGTTTGCAAAACAGCCCAGGCTCCACTCTAAACAAGTCTGTGCCTCTACCTCCTATAGTGGAATAAAGCCTTTGATCAGTAGCCAATTATCAATAATCTACATCAGAAATGCAGGCATAAGAATCTGTTCTTTTCTCTTGTGCAGTGTGTTTCAAACTGCCACCTATTCTTCCTTCCTACCTTTCATGTCTCCTTTTACTTCTGTTTTCTCCCAGTGGAAGAAACAGGTATGTTTTCCCATTACTGCTGCTGATGTATTTCTTTGGAAATAAAATCCATAGAACTCAGCAAAACCAAACAAGTAAAAAACAACAGCAGATTTATTGAATGATGAGTTGGTGGTTCTGTGTATATGCTTTCTTCTGGCACTCATGAGATATTCAATCTCTGTCATAGACTTTCAGACATTATCTCTGGCAAAGCTCAAGTGAAGTCCCAGGTCCTGAAAGATGAGGAGGTCTGATACACTTGATACCTCACAGAAAAGCCTCTGCTCACTTTTACCAAGGAAAGTGAAGTGCTTTTCAACAGTAAGGCTCATATTCTAAGCAGATTAGATTAGTTTATTTAGGTTCTTTAAAAAATATTCCCCCAGCTCACTACAAGCACAGCAGCCAATTACGGTGTCCCCAAGTGCTCCTGAATTTCACTGTGGCTGAATAATGAATTGTTTACACTGCAGTTAAATGGAATTTAAGATCACATATTCCAGTGATCTAAAGTCAGATAGTTTCAATATATCAGGAGTTTTTGTTAATGAGTTCTCTCCTTTTTAAGGAAAATAGTGGATTTTTAAACAGTACATTTGGATTAGAGAAATTGATTTTGCCGTCTGAAAATTTTGAGTAATCCTATTCTAGCCAAAAATTTTAGATGAAAATGTTTGAAATAGCTGTTTTACAGAATATTCTAGTCTATGTGAAACTCTAGCATTTCAGTGTTTTCTGCAGAAAAAGAAATATTGAAAGTGTAGAAAATATCTGGTTTCTGAATTCTGCTTTTATAGCAGTTATAATTTCTGTGTTTCTTGTATAAATGATTTTAACTCTATATTTCTAAACCATGTAACACAATCAGCATTTAAACAACATTTCCACTGATTTCACATATTGAGAATATCAATGTATTGAAAAATTTTTCTTTGGCTACTTTCTTTGTCACTGAATCTGTCTGACTTCAGTGATAGAAATAATCCTGGATTCCATCACTCATGAAAATGTCACTGTATTTTTGTTCACCCTTGTGTCTAAGTATAAAAAAGTGTCTAGAACAAAAGAGTGATCCCTGAGGTTTAGAGGGATTTCCCTTCTTTATTCTACTGGCATTATCCTATTGCTCATAAAGAAAGGAGTTTTTTTCCCTTCTTATCTGAAATGGGAATGCAACATATATGGCAACATGCTGTGCTTCTGTAACATACAGAACCCTCGTAGTGAGTGTATTAACCAGGGCTTCACTTAAACAGTGTTCTGTTAACAAGACATTAACAAGGAATAACAGTTTTATGAGCTGTCCTGCCCCAGCCAATTACATATAGCAGCTTTGGCACAGATAATGACATAGATTGGTGAGTGGGAGTTTACATTTCCATTAAAGGTTTAATAGGGTTCACTAGTCCAAGCTGGTTTTTCTTTGAAAATATCTGAATTATACAACAAATGCAGAAGAACGATCAGTTATTAATAACTGTCCTGAAAAATTAAAACAAAACTGTGAAATTATAATTGTACAGCTAGATGTAAGGAAGCCATTCGGATGCAACTTGCAGAATGATGCAGTTAGGACAATTTTCTTTTAAGTTTCTTGATAATCTACATTTTCCCTTGAGAGTCTCAGTTCCTGGAGTCACAGGATTGCACAAACCTCACAGCTGTCATGGATAAAAAGAAAATTTCTAGTCCTTCAGTTTAGGGACTAGAAGAGTTGGAGTCTATAAACTGTAATATGTCAAGGAGCAGAAGGCAAAATGAAAGACTCAGGCATAATTTATTTACGTCTAATATGCAGCATTTCATAAATTTCAAAATAATCTGCAATATTATTTTTAAAATTTCATCAGGACTCTCATAGCTGTCACAAGTCTGGAGTGACAGGTGGTATTTTAGAGCCTGGAAGAAAGCAGAGGGTACAATAGACTTCTTTAAAAATGACATGGCAAGCCTCTAGCAAGAAGTGCTTGCTATATGTCCCTGTATACATTATTAGCATTTTGATACAAAGCAGAGGATTCAATTAAATGGTGCTCTAGCTCTTTGAAGGGAATACAGAATTGATTACTCAAACCATTATGCCCTCAGATATGCATGCTGAATTCCCTTTGTACTGAATGCGTATATAAAGCCCTGAACACATGGGAATTTGGAGGTTAAATTGCCATAGATATTTATGGATACTAGTAATAAAGTAGCCTTTCAGATCTTAGATTTCATTCAGGTGATGACTCCAAACGGATATTGCATTTGAAAGCTGGAATTTGATAAAAGAGTATTTTCTCCCATCTTTTACCTCTCTTGTCTTTATTGATTGTGAGCTGTTTGCTGTAAGGGCTGTCTTTTATTAAATAACTCTACATTGCCTGGCACAATAAAACCTTGACTTTTTTTCTGAAGTCTCTAAACACCCTTGCAATGCAAATAAATAAGTTCAACATCATTAATCTCGACAGTGAGGACAGCTAGTTCCCTTCACTAGAGGAATGACTGAAGGATGTTTATATTAATTAAACAGACACTGGAATTTTTCTTGATCTAAAATATGTATGTGTGTGTGTGTGTGTGTGTGTGTGTGTGTGTGTGCGCGTGCATTGGAATAGGATCTGTGATAGTATAAGATAGTTTTTCCTCTTGGATGAATAAAGATGAGAACTGGATGGTCAAATGAATGTACCCACAGAGAAGAGGTTCGGGCTGCAGGGATATCTCAGCTTGGGCTCAGACAGAAAACGTGTGAATGGTCTCATAGCTCAGTGATAATCCAGAATATTGTTCAATTTACTTGCAACTCTGTGGGAAAGATTGCTGATTGGTAAATTCAGAGCTGTCTTTGGCTCATACAGACTCCTCAGATGTATGACTCGGACCATCCCTCAGATAGCTCAATACATTTGTGATATTTATAAGGAGAATTCATGAATTGGCCCTCAAAATCTATTCTTTCTCCTCCTCAGTTATTACCTGAACTGTCTGGTATAAAATAAGCTAAATCCATCCTACTAAAAGTGCTATAGATTGTTTTTTGAGAGTACATTTTATATGTGCTCTCTGCCAGAGGTGCTTCTGGTGTTGGAATTAACTTACTACTGCATGCACAAAATAGTTTCTTTTCATGTTTGTAATGTGCCATTGAATTATGGTGGTAGCTGATGGAAAAAATCCACTATGCTATTGCTAAGTAAAAGATAATAGATTTTGATAAGTGAGAATCAGGAATGGCCTCTTTTTTTTTGTTTTCAGTGATCCTTTGTTACTTATCTGCCTTTTCCTTAAGTGGCTAGCAGCAAGTTAGAAATTTTTGGCTGTGGGTTTATTGTAAGATGTGAACTGGGGAGACGTAGCTTGAGGTTTTAATTCAGATATTTTTAATTGTTCATGACAGCTGTTTGTCTGTACTGTTCTTTAAGTGTTTAAGGATACGGACACTTCTTCCTCCTTATGCAGTCTGTTTAGGATCTTTCTTAAATTTATATTTGAGAATTTTTCCTAATATTGAGACCGAAACATCACTCCTGCAATGTAATCCTGCTTCTTCTCATCCTGTGTATAAGTCAAAGAAGTAATTTATGTCGTGTGATAACATGTACGGAGATTGCAAGTGAGGAAATAAAGCACCCCTTTGCAATACCCAGTGGAGACACATGGCTACTCTGGAATGATTTATTGCAGGCTACTGCTTTAATTGTAGTCTTCCTTATGGAAAAAGTTCTATATAAACAATTATAACTCAGGGATGGTGCAAGGGCTGCTGAAATCAGTGGAGTTGTTTTACATTGACCTCCTTTTTGCTTTGAAGCTGAAAAAAGAATTAATTTTCAAAGTAAGAAGTGATTTAATCCTCTCTCCTGGCATGACAGTATACCTCTACCATTACACTTGACAATTAGGTCTGGTGATTTCTAGAAGTTTTTTTATATGGAATTGGCCTTCTTTCTCTTCAAAGGGAGAAGGAAGTTTCCCATTGATTTAAACCAAAATCAATAACTTACTTTATCATTAATTTTCTTGAGATCAATAGGTCATTTCTGAATTAAAATGTTGCCATAAAAATGTAGGCCTGAATGTACATAGCAGGCCTACTTTTCTTAGTCCATGGGTTCCATGTAAGTGTAACTTCACTGAGCTTTATCTACAGCATGACCTGTAAGCAATGACCTGTAGTACTCCATCCCTGTCCTTGATAATCCCAGATACTGAGTGCACATTACAGGGAACAAATGAGCAGAGAAGTTAAATGCAAAGGCAAAGATTCATATATGGTTTTTCTGACCATACAGACTTGAAATGAGACAGTAATGTGCCCTAAAAATTTTTGCACTTATCCATTTGTGGGAAGGATGTATGCAGTCAACTGATAATTGTCTTCTCTCAGAGCTGGGGTTTCAAAATCCTTCTGCACTGTCCTTCATGATTCTTTCCAGAAAAATCTATCCCTCAGTCTTCTGCCCCAGAAGGAGGTTTATCCTACTCTCTGATATGTCCCTGGCTCGACATGACTGTGTAGGTATGCAAGTGTATGAGATGTGTATGGCACAACCCCAAACTAAACCTCCTGTGACGTTGAAGCAGGAGAGAGAGCATTTAGAAACTCAGTACCAAATTATTTTTCAGTGACTCTGTGTTAAACATCCTTGGAAACATCCTTTCATTCACACGAGAGGATAGCTGGTCTCTTGGGAACAAATCACAAGTCTTCCATGGCCTGTCTTCATCCTTTTCTAGCTCATGCACAAGGAAAGTTAACTCAGTTTATTAGAGTCTCTACATAAAATTGTCAGTGACAGAACAAATTATCCACTTGAAGAAACCCAAGCAGAAAAATATAAGGCTGACAAATCAGAATATGGCAACAAAAAGACTTTCAGTCAGATGTCCCAGAGTAACAAACACAGTCTATGCAGAGACTGCTCTCTGAATCCATTTTACAAGTATGTACTTTACAGCCATCTTTTGGAACCATGGTACTCCTTGATGGCTTCAGCTGTGTAAGGAAGGGTAATTTAAATAAGACGACTGTATCTGCAATTCCAGAAAGCAGCCTTGATCAGTCCGGAGGGGCTGCTCAAGCGAATGTGTTTTATCCCTTGTCTCTGGGCTGAGACCTCTTTTCCAAACATTTTCAATTATCTTCCAAAAGCTGTGAGCCCATGACAAGAGACATATAAATCATTACCCTTGGGTAAGGCTTTTGCAGAGGAATTTATACAACCACACAAAGGTAGGTGACACAGACAAAGATTCACAGGTGGAATCTGACAGTCCAGCACATTTTCCACCAGCACTAACTTACCCTTACTCCAAACTCTCTGAAAGAGTAGCAGAGTGTGTGGATGTCTGGAGGGTGCCAAAGAGTGTTAGCAGCTGGAAGGAACCGCAAATTGCAATGGTTTTTTGTAGTCACTTGAAAGTTTGGATTTTCTTGGACTCCCTGTCTCACATCCACCCTTGACATGTACTCTCTTTGCACTATGTATGTTAAAGGCCTTGGGAATTGCAAAGGTTGCCTTGTAATAAGTGCTTTTTCTGGTACTGAGCCTGCATGTCGGGCAGCCTGTTAGCAACATTTCAGCTTCCTTCCTGTGTGAGCATGCTGAATGAAGCCACTGCTGCTCCTGCACTACTTCCCCTCAGGTGCCAAGCTTCCTTCTTGTACTTCAAAATGTTAACAACTGTTATTCAGGAGCTGCTTAGTAATAGGACTAGCAAAGCCTTGAATTAGTTTCCAATATACTGGATCAAGGAGAAAGGAAAACAAAGGAACAAGCGGAATATTTGTTCTGGATCAGTGAACAACCACTGACTCTTCCCAGGCATTTAGGTCCAGACTCCCAAAAGGATTTATTACTAACTTCCATTAAAATCAATTTGGATTAACTACTTGTTTAAAAATTCAGACTTTAGAAAGTAAGAACTTCACAGCAAGGATCAATGTTTTCAGACACATTAAACTCAAAGTTGCTGCAGGAAGAGTATTATAACTATGGTTATTGTTGGGGCTGTTACAGAAAATTATTTATGAAGACGTTTCTGTCACTGACAGAGTGACAAGACTCCCTCTTGTTTTCTTTAATGTCTCATTTGATTTCATATCAATCCCAAGAAAGTCAAAACACAATGATCCACAATGAAAAAATTTTTAGGGATGTGAAAGGAGAGTAATAAATAGAAGGGTGGATGTAATCAAAATATTAGAGAAGTAAAATAGCCCTATTTTCCAGAAGACTAATTATCTGCAACCATGCAACCATTAAGTGCTCCCATTGAGAATCCACACTTGCAGTGGCATTGCTTTTCTAGGATTCAAATGATCTTAAACCCTTGGTGTTTCCCTCATTCATCTCCTGAAGTGAGGTAAAAAACCCACTGACATGTTTGGGAAAAGGCCCTGGGAATTCTCAGAGCTGCTGTGTTCTTCGTCTGTGTATTGGGGCACTGAATAAAATAAAAATTGTGAGAAAAGCCATGTGTGAACATGAAAATGTTGGTAAGTCCTAGGCCATATTTCCATTTCTCTCAGATTATACTGGAAATATATATATGACTGAAAAAAGTGTTTGGTCCACATGAAATTCAGTATTACTACCCTCAGCTCTGAAGTCTGAAGGGTCCTTCTCACTCTTCTGTCCTCACAGGAAGGGGACTCACATTTTCTCCTCAGTTCTGATGTACCCTGAATGCTAAGTCTAACACAAGAGCTGGGCTGGATCTGAAAGACAGAGAATATCTGCTCTTCTCCTCCAGAGATAAAGCATTCACAAGATAAGAGGAGACAGCAGAATGCGTTCATCTTGTCAAACGACACTTTAACTGGAGTACAACTTCTTAACTGCTGTGTTTGTACAAATTTAGCATATAGAGTGATACTGGCAAGCACTCCTGGAAATTTTCTGAGCTCTAACATGTACAGCATATCTTTCTCCTCCCGACATGTTCTTGTGCAATCTCTCTGCAGCAACAGGCAGATCAAATTTATTTCAACGGTATGGCTTGGGTCTTTAATTTGCTACAGTGATGGCTAGGGGTGACAGAAGTCATCATCAGTCAGTTTTTGTTCCATACAAAGCAAGGAGGGCACCACCCTGCAAAAAATCACTGAATCCTTATCAAAGAGACATTTGAAGAAAGGAAGTGGTGTGGCATGGAGCTTTGACTATGTACAAAATGCCTAAATTGCTATGAGCATATTAACCCAGATTTGGTTTTATTCCTACTGCTTATATCCTAATCCATTTACAGTCTGTATCCTTAAAGTCATCATGATCACCTTGCAGTATTTTCTATCACTCTCTTTACCAGCCTAGACAGCAACACATGCAAATGAAATCTAATGGCACAATATTTCAGACAAAACTTTAAAAGAGAGTCAGTGAACACATGCAACTTATTACCACTGCATAAGCCTTTATTCCCTTGGGCAATTCTATAAATATCAGTCTATTTATTTCTCATTTGGCTCAATGTCACTGAAAGTGAATCAGACCCTTAATATTGTTTCATATATTTATTTATGCTGACCACTACATTTATCAGTCTCACTTTCACAGAAAGCCAGGGTCTTTGTTACTGCTGGAGCTCTAACGTGAGGAAGGCTGAGTCAGGAGGACATTATTATAAAGAGCTGGCAGCCAAATAGCCTGCTTTCAGGCAAGGATCTCGTAACACCTGTAGACCTCATGTGCCTCTGTAAAACACTGCAGGGTAGATTGAGACACAGCGTTAATTAAGGGATATGGTCTGTGTAGTCTGTTGATACTTTGTGTGCAATTGTGCAGAAGAGGAAAAGGCCAGTGAGTTGGATGAAATCAGAGCAGTTAAGTATCTATTCGCAAATACAAAATGTAGCCAATCCAGCAAACCTACACGGCAGCTGTAAATAACATGCCAATAAGAAAGAGGCCCCTAAATACTTGTGATTGAAAGGTATCAGTGTCCTGTGCAGCATGAGTGAAGGTTGCTGCTTCTTTCTAACATCTAATTGAAAAAAAAAGCAAGCACTCTTGGATCAGAGCTTCACAGCATAGATTACAACCCAAACTTATCAGTACACATGACAGAAAGTGTGTTTTCTACCTAATGGGCTTCAGTCTTTTCTTGGCACATCCTTTAATAAGAGACAGGGTGCTGTACTTTGACATTTTTGGCCTGCTAAGAGTTTCATAAGGTAAAGTGTTGCTGAAGAAAGAAGGTGCTAAATCTAATGCTCTACAGCCCTTAAAAGGGTTCAAAATGCAGGTGTTGTATAAGGAAAGGGCTACAGAACTTGACAGGAAATAGGCTTGAAAACTGACAGTAATGTCAGAGGCTGCTGTTTCTGAGACTGGGTTTGGCGGAGACTTGTGGAGACACAGATCTTGGATAATCAGGGCGATACAGGAGAAACAAGACAGAGAAACACTTCAGCAAGACACACTAGATTTTGACCTGGTTTCAAACAAAAACTCAGTACATTCCTGTATACTACAGGCACACATAGACAGGTGTACACACTCAGAATATTGATATCTCTGCCAATGCCTGCATATATCTGTAGCTACTTCTGTCATACATCCTCTGTATAACCAGCCTCCCAGTTAGTACCCTACTTTCTTGCAATATCTCTTAAAAAAGAAGAAATATCTTGGAAGTCTGTTAGTCTTTATTTATTCACACGTAGAGAATTTCCAATGCAAAAGATAAGGGCACTTATTCTTTCCTTATCCTTTATTAAAATGGTTCCTCAAATTCTTGCAGTATTTTACTTCTTTGCTTAACAAAATATTGACATGACAGGAGAGTTTTATTTCTTGAAGACAATCTGAAGAGAAAAGGTGCTGCCTCTGTAAGCAAATGAACATTATTTGTTCAATGACTACTTGAAAGAAAACAAAAATGAAAGACGTGGATGAGGTCTGCTGGCTTAAGGATTGTTCCCACACAAGACCCATTTCCCTAAGTAGCTCACGTGGTGGTTCTGCAGGTCTTCCCCTATCATCTGCCTCTCTCCAGCACAATTTATGAGACACTTTGGCTACGGCTGAGATCTCAGGGAAGTGGGTCACATTACAGTTAGCTCATTTATTCAGAACAGTATCACAGTCTTTTGTTCAGCTTTAATAAAATGCAATTATTACACTGTCTCTCCTTGTGATTAATTCAGACAATGTTTACAGACAAGACATTCTGCAGATATCTGCTGGTATTGCTGGTATTGCTGCCCAATGAATTTAACCACGTCCTTCTGCCACTTGTAATTACAGATCCATATCTTCCCTCTCTCTCTCTCTCTCCTTTTCCCTTCTAGTTTGTCTTTATAAACTCAAACAGATTTCAGCTGTGATTCCTAATGGGGTGGTGGTGTCTATGCCTGCAGAAAAATTGTCTCCAGCATGAGTTCAGCTGTGCTATGAACTGAAATCAGGAAGCTTATTTGCAGTGAATAGCTATTACAGCATTATTGAGTCTATGAATGTATGAACAATGGAATGCTTTATACCAGAAGATGGCATTTCTTCTATTAAATGCAGTTTAAGTATAACCCTCTATATAGCTCTGTCTCCTGTAACACACTGAGCCTATTGATGGTGATAACTGCTCACAACAGATTATTTTCCCTGGACTCAGTTGGGTAGTGGCAGAGAATACAGGTAAGAATAGAATGAGTAAAAACTTCCTCCAAAAAGCTGGTCAGAAAACCTCTCTCTCTGAAAGAGATTTGATGCAAATCTTGCTAGCTGAAATTATCTGGCTGTGAGAAGTTAGACAAGAATGTCAAATGGTATCTTCTTGTCTTTAAATGCAACAATTTGTAACTAAAAAAAAAAAAAAAAGGTATTGAAAGGGGATCCATGTGCTACAGTGGGCTCTGTACTAGGTATCCTGAAATGCTCTACTTCTCTCACTTGTTCTTTCTTCCATTTCTGAATACCATTTAAGAATCCCATGCTCAGGCCTGACACAGCTGTCTTTTTTTTTTTTTTTCAGATGAGCAAACTCAAATTAGAAAAAAAAAAAAAAAGGAAGCAGGTTTCAACACCAGCAAGTTGTACTACTTTAAAATATTCCATTGATGCAGAGCAAAAGAAAATAGCCCTGCCATTTCCTCACAACGAGCCAGTTTTCCAACGTTCTCCAGACTCATACCCTAAAGTATGAGACTGAGAGCCCTCGTCAGTTTCTGGGTTTTAGTACACTTTAGAGGGGTGTGCAAAGGAAGGGTGAACCAGCTCTGAACATGTCAGGCAGAAGCCAACTACCATGAAAATAAACAACATTCATGCTGCCAAGACACTTATCCTTGAACTTTTAAAATCAACTATTCAAGAGGGCACTGTTGAAATTCAGGTAGTACCCTAATAAAGCTTTAATAGCTTTGGCTGAAACTGGCTCACACGCAGCATATTCAAACCTGGGAAAAGGACATTTTCTCTGCTTTCAATCAGCTATCTAGCCATGCTATTTGTGACACTGCAGACATTATGCTCATTAATGTGATTTTGGCAATATTTTAAATCTTTGTCTCATCAGGATTTTTCACTGCTGTGTTTAAGGTTGCTTTATTTTATTTGGTCTTTGATTTCACAAGTATTTCTTTTCTGACAGTGTGTTGTTTCACTTCTCATTGGCATTTCTTTTCTGCAATGTTATCACAATTATCTCATGGGAATTGTGGTTCAAGCATCCCATCCACCCATCCCATTCTCCAGTCTGTGCTTTCTCTTTAACAAGCATCTCCAACCATCAGCTGAGAGCTCATCTTCTTGTGAGGAGGAAAGGCACATAACTGTACAGAATCAGAGGAGTATTTTGTATCTAGTGGACAAATTCAAGCTCCTCCTCCTATATGAATCCCATTTATCTCTAAAGAGTGAGCTGCTTTTGCCATGTTTTTACTTTTCTTTACTTCCTTAGATGTGTACTACTATGTAACTGCAATATATTAAGTTTGGAACAGCTGTGTATGTCCTCTGCTTCCCTCTATAATGCACAGATGTAATTTTGTAACAGCAAGTTGGGAATAAGGGGAGAAACAAACAACTTAAGAAGAAGAATTTGGATCAAATGCAAATGTACCTAGAAATGTTAATTTTCATATATAGCTGTTATATTTGAATTGAAGAGAAAACCCCAGAAACTACGCCAGTAATATTCCTACAAATTGAATTTGCTCAAAGACTCCTTTGAACATCAATTACTTTCACCAGTACTATTACTATTTCTTTTTCTTTTTAAACAAACTGAAATTATTTTCCTAGAATGATGCCTTGTCCTGTGGCCATCTAGAGCAGGAGACAAGCCCAGCACAGCCTGAAATCTGGTTTATAACCTCACTCTCCTTGTAACTCAGGGCGAGGACAAGCCTGATCAACTGTAATTTTTTTTTATTATTATTTTCAACTATCCCAAGAAAGCAATTTCTATTCAGCTAGCAACCTACAGTCAAGCACAAGTAAACATGATGGTGGTGGACTTTTATTTCATAGTTAAGACTTTATTACCGAAGGCACAATTCTGAATGCATTGCTTGCATTAAAACACAAATCAATTCCTCGAGCAGCAATTTGACTGCTGCTGGTGAGAACTAGGGGCTGTGGGCTTGGACTTCTGGTTTCTTATTTTCAGATGAATTGCTATGATACCCTCAGCAGCTTTAGTTCACAGTGCCTCAGTTTCCCCAGCTGTGAAATGAAGATAAGAATTAGGTATTACAAGTTGAGGGACAGATTCTGACACCTTTTTTCAGAACTGAGTAGTGCAATCGATTTCAGTCTGAGGAAAGGGTAACAGCATCAGGCCATTAGTGTTTATAAAGCAACCAGACTCTTGGCTGATGGATTAGATTAGATTTTCAGTGCTGTTACCATGAAGGGTTCTTCAACACACTTAAAATAGATTGGGTAAAGAAAGTGTTTTGAGAGGTTTTTGATAAATGAGATGCAGAGAATCCTGCTGATGGTGGGAAGAGCAGCTCCAAGGATGAATAATAAACAGGAAGAGAGGCCCTACTGGAACAAGACAGCAAGTATTGTGTTTGTGTGGCTTTTATTCCCTTCATGTTTGAAGTGGAAAAAAAAAGGGGGGAAGACATAGTGTAGGTAAAATAAAAACATAGTATAGGTGTTTTTCTTGAACTCAATATGATGTTATATTAAAAAAAAAAGCCTTCCTCCCCCCCCCCCC